>SKCR01034730.1:0-261536 GCA_019454045.1 Zanthoxylum bungeanum
TTTGGTTGGAGAGAATAGAAGATGAGTTGAGGGAATGAGTTTTGGAGATATTTATTTCTTCATTTGGTTGAATTTTAAAGATGTCCATGAGCGTGAGCTTCGACTCCTTGTTTTCCCCAAGTGGCAATAAACAATTCTCCTCTAATAGGTGGTATTGCTATTATTGCTTTAGGGAGAGTATCATAATTATTGAAAATTACCAAATAACCTTTGGCTTGATTATGTTTTAATCATCAGATATAATTTATTTTAGTTGTTAGATCAATTAATTATAATAACAAATTGCCTGCCCTAACTCACGGTTTGTACAGCCTCTCGCCTCTCGAACAATGGTATTTTATTTTGTGCGTAAGACATGAGACAAATACTGTATTTTTTTATTATTATTATTATTTTAACATTAGTTGTATTGTGAGAGATTTTTAGCCATCTGTATGAGTCAAAGTACATAGCCAATGACAAATAATATTGTGTATTAATAATGCGTAATAATGCTCAAAATCAAATTAATAAGAAAATGATTAAAAAAATACATTTAATATATTTTTCAATTTTTTTTTTTTAATCCAAAAACCATGTTCATTATCTCATTCAACCAAATATACAATTCATCACATTTAAACTCATTCACTCTCTCCTATTCTCCATTCATAATAAGCTCATACAAATCTCATCTTAAATTCATTCTCATCTTAAACCAAACGTATAGTTAATTGTCCCATATGAAATGTTTGTTCAATAATTCTTTGACATGACCAAATAAAAAATGTTAGAGTCGGAGAATTGAATCAAAGAAAGAAAATAAAAGCCCTCAAACATTGTTGATTTGATTTTCATAAATATTCGAGTTCAAATATTAGAAAAGTAAAAGATTAAAATATATTTAAGTTTATATTTAAAAGAAAAATAAAAAAATTAGCCTCATAAGACATAGATAAAACCATAGGATTAAATATGTTCCCCGAACTAGACTAAGAAACAGATGCATTAATACTCTAATTTGTGCGGTTGGCAAAACACAACACAAACGGATACATTTTGGTCCAACACATGTTACTAAAAGAGAAAAATAATACCACGATCATTGTCTGAAGTGTGTCACCGGCCACCAAAGCGGTTAGGCCCACGACGTGGCCGCGACGGTGTGTGTAATTTTGAGTGGACCCAGCTAACCCGTTGGCGCCGGTGGAGGTGGGCATACGGGAACATTATAGCAACATTGACATGAATGAGAAGCCGATGTGTTTCATGATGTCTTCTTTTTATCACACTTCTATATTTACTATTTTATATGAATTAATATTCTTTCTTATGCTCAACTTTGTGTTATATATATGTTTACCTACTACTTTTAAAAGGGTCATGCTAACGACTGCCCTAAGGATATTCATTAATGATCTATTTGCCTAAGCTACGATACATGATTCTTGCAACTTAAGGCTCTCATTTGCCAGCGCAATCTACCGGCCAACCCGAAAGCTGAAAACATGAATTACCTAAAATTTATCACATATTTATTCTCGCGTTTAGTTTTTAATATTCATTTAGAATTTTATAATTTTCCTTATCCCAAATGCGTTGGTCTTTGCTAATACAGGTGTCTGACGGCTGTTCATACTTCGTATTTTTAATAAAACGGGAATATAACATCAAGTTCCTTATAGTTTAGTAAAACCATAAATGATAAATGAGCATATAGTTTTTTGAATTTCTTCAATCAAAGTTCCTCTGTCATTAAAAAATAAATAAAATCAAACAAACAAAACAAATAAATTATCACACATGACAAAGCACACCACACTCCACTTCCACTGCTCACCTCAAACACAAATATAAGATTAAATGAATCACTATATCAAGAATGGTGTAAGCGAACTGCATCTTTAAACTTCTTTAAAAATGTTTATTTAATTGAACTATCCATGATTAAAAGGTTATTTTGTTTGATAAGCATTGTCAAATGTGGTTAAGAATCATAAATAAAATTATGGGGATTATTCATGTTCAATTTCACTCTCATCGTTTTTTCAATGAATATGATTTAGTGACAAATGACTTATAATTTGATAATCAGATTTTAAATTTGAATTCAAATGATTTATTTTTTTTATAAGAGTTAGTGGCAGTGGTGGTAAGGGCTCTCACCCCTCTAACCAACATAAACAAATTCCTTCATCTACCAAAAAAAAAAAAATGAAAAAGGACTGATGAGTGAGGACATATATATATTACATGTGTCATGTAATAAACACTGATCAGTAAGACGAAGAGCAAAACGCTCTCGTTCTCTTAAATCATCATCATCGTCATCCATTTGCTGCCAAAATAGTTGTCGTCGTCATCATCAAAATCTCAGGTTCCCGTACGGCTGTTCTGTTAGTGCCTCGCCAGAAGCCCTGCCTTATTTACATGTGCAGGCGTAAGCATCATAAGTTTGTTTTTATTTTCCAGCAAATCTGTTATGAGACTATTTCTTTTTTCACCACCAGCTTCTACTTGCTACCCCCACCACCACCAACATTACTCTTCACCTTTTCTTTTTTCAAAACGCCGCCGTTCACGCTGGCGCAAAGTCCTCATGGCCTCCTCCTCCAACCCCACCTCAAAAAAAGATAAACTCGTTGTCATCATGGGCGCCACCGGAACCGGAAAGTCTCGCCTTTCCGTCGATCTCGCCACCCGCTTTTTCCCTTCTGAAATCATCAACTCCGACAAAATGCAAGTCTACAAGGGTCTCGATATCACCACCAATAAGATTCCTCTACATGAAAGGCGGAATATTCCTCATCACTTTCTCGGCGAGTTCGTTCCCCACGACGTCGAGTTCACTCGTAACGAGTTTCGTCTCCAAGCTGATAAAACCATTTCTGATATTATATCTCGTAAAAGGACTCCCCTTTTAGTTGGTGGGTCCAACTCGTTTATTTACTCATTACTCGTTGAAGATTGTGACCCCGAGTTGCATGTTTTTGACGAGTTTGGTTCTGACTCAGTGAGTCCAAACTTGAGATATAACTGTTGTTTCCTATGGGTTGACTCGTCATTACAAGTTTTATTCGATTATTTAAACAAACGGGTTGATGAAATGCTCGACTCTGGGATGTTTGAAGAGTTGACAGAGTTTTTCAACTCGGAGAAAATGAGGTCCGATTCAGTAAGTCGTGGGGTCGGGTTGATGAAAGCAATCGGGGTACCCGAGTTCGAGCGGTATTTCAAGATGTACCCAGCGGGGAAAGTGAAGGGGGAGTGGGATCGTGTGCGGCGGGGAGTATACCAAGAGGCTGTGAGGGAGATAAAGGAGAACACGTGTCAGCTGGCGAAGAGGCAGATTGGGAAAATATTGAAACTGACGAGAGGGCCCGGGTGGGACCTGCGGAGACTTGACGCAACGACGGCGTTTAGGATGTTGATGGACGGTGACGAAGAATGGAGGTGTGTTTGGGAGAGGCAGGTAGTGGAACCAAGCGTGAAGATCGTGAAGAGCTTCTTGGATGAGTAGGTTTTAGTTTTACAGCTACCTCTTATTTTGTTTAAAATTATGGGTCTCTTTTCTTTCTCTTTCTTTTTTCTCTTGAAAAAATAAGAGAAATGGTACACATATGTATATTTATTTTGAAAATAATTACATCTCTCATTGTAGTTACAGTGATCACTATAGTGATCATTGTAGCTACAATAAGAGACATATAGTTATTTTTGAGATAAGTGTATATATGTCTATCATTTATGAAAAAAATAATATTTTAGATTAGATGGAACAACCAATTTTGAGCTATCGGGACTGTAAAATTCCGAAAAAAAACCAAGGAAAACAAATATAATATATATATACACACCCAGAGCTAGAAAATTTTGGAAGGCAAAAGTACTGAATGAATTCTACTAAACTTTGTCCTCTCTTATTGGTTTTCTTTTAATAATATTTTGTACATATGGGTTTCAAATTTAATCTCAAATCCAACCCACATTTTGTCTCCGAACAAAATGTACGTGGGAATATGGGGAGTTTTAAGTTCACAATTTTTTTGTGTTGTGCAAATGAAAAAGGAAACCTTTTAGAGTGCATATGTACAGAAATGCCCTTTTTAGTTTGTTTGGCCTATTTGTTTAGAGTGTGCACGCATTTCGAATGCACCCTTATTTTTCTCCCCCAATGAATTTTTTTTTTGAAATTGTCGGAAAGCTCACTATCAAATCATCATTTCGGGTTTAAACGGATCAGGTAAAATCTTCTACTGTCTCAAACTCTTATAAGAAATTCATTTTCTGGATTCGAATTCATGACCTCAATGTGAGATCTAGAATACTGCACCATCAAGCCACGTCCATCGGGGACTTCTCCCCCATGAATGGCAAAACGTATTCATAAACTAATCGAATCGATTCGTATTCTTATTTATTAAACGAATCTAATATCAATATTCGTTTAGTCATAAAATTATTTAATGACATAAACTACTATAATTTATTTACATTAATCTTTCATAAATATATATTTAAAATACATTATTAATATATTTATTAAAAATGACTCACTAAATATAGACAATATTATTTTTTGTGGTATTTCACAATAATTTATCGAATCTTAATTGGAAAATAACAATAATTAGTAAAGGAAAATCATAAAATGAATTTTAAACGAATTAGTGAGCTTAAATTCATATTCGATTCATTTAATAAACGAATCGAATCGATCTGATCCGACTCATTTATTAAATGAATTCGCTTTTTCAAATCCATATTCATTTTAAAATGAGTCGAATCGAACGAATAAATAAATTCTAACACAAATTGTCACCCCTATAATCTCCTCTAACAAAATTTTTCATTTTTTTTTATTTTTTTTTATTTAATTGTATTGGTGAATACCTAGTTAACATGGACATATGTGGATGATTTCTGATCAAACACAACAGCTTTAAAGTCACCTAATTAAAAAAGAAAAAAAAAATTGGTATTTGGTATTTGGTAAGGATTTGATACGCTGTTTCCTTTGCTTAAAATATACATTGCTTAATCTTTCTCATATGAGACTTTTCTGTTTGTCCTGTCCATGTCCGAATCTTGCGGAGAAGTCTACTCCACAATAAAAATCAAGTAAACCAAATTTAAGTGGAATCGAAGAATCTTTGTCTGGATTATTTGAAATTTTTCATTTCATTAGTCTTTGAATCATTCTTTAAATTCAATTGAATCCTCTCTCAATTCTCAAACAATGATACTTAGATTTTGTTGGTTTTGAATTTTGATACCTTGAATTAAGTATACATAACCCCTTTCAAGAAGCATTAACGTATTCCCATGTGAAATTATTCCTCAATTTTTATTTTTATTTTCAAAGGGAAAAAATCAACCTTACACCTAACATGATTTCATCGTTTACACTTCTTCAAGAATTTATTTTTTGGGGGTTTTCCAATAAGATTTTTACGAGAACAGTAGACTAATGTGGTCCAAAAATCATGAGAATTCAACAAGTCCTGCTTCTAAGATTGCGGGAAAGTGACAAGGGGTGAGATACCTTATTTCCTGTTTGGTACCACGAAATTGCAATTCCTCTAGCTTGTCTGCATCTTCATAATTGCTTGCAAAGGTGGTTTTGGGTTGGTCCCAAATCTAAAAAAAAAAAAAAAATTAAATTAAATTTGATGTTCTTTCTTTATCGGTAAGATCTCATTTTAATATTTTATATCGAATCCTTAAAATTTAAAACAATTCAGAACTCAATCTCCAAATTCATTTCAACATTCAATTAGACTGCCATAAATTTCACCAAGCAAATAAGGCCAACAAACAGCTTGTACAAGTAACAGTACTTTTGCGGATGATAGCATTGAAAGCAAGGCAAAATTAAGTATATGGTCCATAAAACAATCAAAAACAATATAATTTTGTATGTTATTTTATTATCGTTTTATTATTATTTTATATGATTATCATTTTTCGTAGTATTTAATTAAAAATCCATCTATCTGTAAGTTATTCTTAAATTGAATCATATATCTGAGCTCGAGGCTTGCACGTAGAAGGCAAGAAGTAAAATATAAAACATCATTAGTGTTCATTAATCCAGCATATATACACGTGTTTAGAATCATTCTTGGTCTGTATTTGGATCAGTGCAACTCCATCAAGAATCAAGTATATCTAAATTAAGTTAATGATTTATATATAGCGTGATGGATTCAAATTATGGGCAAGTTTTGGCACAATGCCAAATGTAGTTCATAAGGCGTGAAAACTCCAAAATATGTTTTCTGGGAACTCACAATTTGACAATTTCTTGTACATTAATGAATGTAAGTTTCCATCATATCCAAAGGCATATATTAGAGGTGTTCACGGGTCGGGTCGGGTCGGGTCGGGTCAGATTTTTTTAATTTTTTAAAATTCGATCGGGTCGGGTCGGGTCAAATCCGATTTTGTGAATTGAACCCGCGATCCGATCCGATTTTGCGGGTCGGGTCTGACCAAAATTATTTATTTATTTTGCAAATCCGATCGGGTCGGGTCCGGTTGTGCCGAGTCGGGTCGCGGAATTACCTTTTTATTTTACAAATATGATCGAGTCGGGTCGGGTCGCGAGTTGACCTAACTCTGTGAACACCTATAACATACATGTGCTGTATAATTTGGTTTTCTAATTTCCATTTCTTGATGAATGATGACAACTTTTCTTCAAGAAAAAGAAAAACTAAGGGATGAAATTATTGGGAGACTTAGTTACTCCAACTCCAAGCCAACTTGTGTTTGGAAGTATTTTCATATAACCAAAAAAAAAAAATCTATATATCCTACTGTTGGAGTTGGTGTTGGGAGCGTCAATCTGAATAATATATTGTATATTTTAATATTTATTAATAAAATAACTACATTTTCATTTTATACATTATTAATGATATTGTCATTATGCATATTAGATTGATGTATATATATGCTAAGAATGATATCGACCTTAGAAAGTCATGTAGCAATACTGGACACTATGTGGTCCGACATTGGGATAAGTATTACTATTGTAAACTATTCTTCAAGTAAATATTTCTAGTCGTTGGTTTTGGAATACGGTCGAATTCATATAATCTATAAGACTAGCACATGTCGTATATTAGAATTGGAGTTCTAATGGTTTAACCCGATGTATATGAGCTTTGGAAGCTCATATAGACGTATGGGTATTGGTTGGACTGGATATTGAATGACTCACAGGTGATTCATAACAGTTGGAAGTACACACCACCGTCAATAGGAATCTCCTCAAGTCGCGTAGCATATGTAATCCTTCTACTATAGGATAACATTGATTTTGTGTGAGATTGTCTACACTTTGATGCCATGTATGTCAGAAACCTTTCATGTTCTGGCCTCTAGATGTTCGTTGGATGTGGACCGATGCATTTTTTAACAAAGTGCGAATCAAGATAGAATCTGTCAGCCCGTATGTGTACTATAAGGGGTTTAGGTATCCATGTAAGTAAGTCACGATTCTTAAAACTTTGGCCAAAGTCGATCACCTAGGGTGGATCGCATCAGTTCTAAAAAATCGTAGACATGTCGACATGAAATGTGCGCCTCATAAACTTAACGGTGTATTCTATGTTTCCTAAACACAACTCGGATAGCCTATGACGGAGGGATTGTTAAATAAATGTGATGACCTCGACTTGTATATTTCAGAAAGATCGTTCGAGTTCTTACGAATTCGGAGGTGCTGAATTGTGTACATATTAGCTAGGCTTATATGAAGAACGTGTCTAAACTTAGAGAGTCCCAATATGAAGTGTACTTGTTGATCATTTCGGTTAGCCGATTAATTTTGATAAAAGAAAATATTCGAAATTATAATTATCAATTAAGATAGTCATGTGTTATTGGATAACATTGATTATTTACTTTGACCTATTTGGATAATTCAATATTTACATAAGAACTTTATCGTAATTTCATAATTATTTATACCATTTGAGGATTTATGGTAATTATAAGTTCGTAATTATAGGAATTTTTGGCCTGATTTAATTGAATTAAATCAAAGTGGAAAACATTTAACTAATCCATTTCCTAATCATTGGCTTGATTTAATTGGATTAAATCAAAGTAGGTTACAATGGAGATTAGTCACACCTAATTATACATATTTGGACAAATTAGATTATGCCCACATAAAAATTGATTACAATTTTTTTATTAAAAATATCTAAGTTTCGCTATAAATAGAAAGTGTTGGGAATGTTTTAATTAAGCAAAGCAAAGCTTGAGAAAGTTATGTACAAGCAAATTCTTAGAGAAATTAGTCCAAGTAAGAGAAGGTTTAGAGAAGCTGGTGAGGTCTCTACAACATTTCATGTATGAGAAATCAAGATTGAATCTTGGGGTGAAGCTTGTTAGTATTGATATCAAGATTGGATCTTGGAGTCAAGCTTGTTAATCCTTGGAAGCTCTCCAATATTTCAACAAATAGAATTAGATTGGATCTTAAAATCACCTTGCTAGATAAGTTTGATCTTCTCTAAAAGTTATATTTTTCATTAGTGAGACATGTAATGATTAATTATGTATTAGATACATAATGTTGATATTAGGCTAATTAATTATGTTTGGGTGCTTTAGAGAGTAGAACATAATATGCTTATAATTAGGTCAAAATATTTTTGTTAGACATAAACATAAAATTAGAGTTTGGAACTCTAGATTAATGCTTAGAGCTATGACTACCGTTGTAGAATAACTTGACCACCTTTGGGTGACCTAGAATTGTTCATGAGATATTTCTTATTGGGATTCTAATTTGATTTGTGTATTGGATTCAAAATTTACGCAAGTGCTTATTTAGAATAAATTTATGTTTTTGTAAAAATATTTTATATTTTAAAAATTTTGATTTTTATTCTATAACATGTGTTGATGTTGGTTTTGATGTTAAAAATTAATTTTGTGTGTTTTTAAAGTGTTTAGGGAAAACCAGAAGAAATTAGGGTAATAGACCATAATTCCTTCAGCTCACTCTGATTACGCGTACAGTACACGAGCGCTGATTTTATTTTCACTCGTTTTTGAGCTTTCGAACTCTGATTCAGTCCCGATTTTTTCCTAGACACTCGTAATGGAATATAGTATTTCATTAAATATTTTAAAATTACACTCATACTTGATATTATGGGTTAGACCCATTTCCGATGAACATGAAACCGATCCGACCCTATGGGTTCCAAAACTGCCTCAACACATATGATATTATCTAAATATATATCCAATTACTCCAAGATCTTCAAGAATCATTACAACTCAATTGAACTTATTTTGTTACGGATATTTCCAACAAAAATATAATTAAAAATCTCCTCATTTGGTATTTTGTGACAAAATACTACCTAATACAAAGACTACGATAAAATACTACAAAAATTATATTTATTGAATCTCATTTAAATTGTATTTCTTTTTCTTTCATTTTCTTTTACAATGGGATAACATAAGATCATCTAATCAAATGTCACACTAATTTTGTGAGCTAAGTATGATAGAGATTAGACTGCTAGTCGAAAAACTCATACATGTGACCGAGTCTCGACAATAATAAAAAACGTGTATGTGAAATACAAGCACAAGATATACTAAGGTTTCCATCACACACACTCATGCACATAAAGCATCAAGAAAATTAAAAGCATATTATACATGCATACCATATCATACATACCATGATCACATGCAATAAACTTTTCATGCTCTAACAAGCCATAAATATTTTTTGTCTTTTATTTTTTATTTTTTGTATTTTTATTTTTTTACAAAAATAGTAAAAGACATAGCATGGCTTTTCAATATCCAATGTTACGTGGAGTTGTATTCTTGTGTGTAGATCATACTACCGTCCATTCAGAATCGGCTATAAAATTTATATATGGGTTTCCATCCTATATACCAAGAGACATATACCAAAAATAAAACAAACACACACACTCATAAGCAAAGAAAATATAAACTTGTAATCGTGCGAAAATATAAAACACATACACACATGTAATGGGGAAAATGAATTCAAACTAAGAAAAAGTACACCAAAGTGCGCTCCCATCATATCTGCTAGGGTCAAGATATTCAGGACATTGATGAGAAGTCATCTCTCTTCCTCACCCAAACTTTTTAGGAGTCTCATTCACTTTAGAACTCCTTGTCAACAAAGCAAGCTTCTCACTAATGAGCTGAGTCTGCTTAGCTAGTGCAGAAACTTGAAAAACTAGATTTGAAGAATCAAATCTATGTGAAACACTCTTAGTCACTTTCTTTTGTTTATGCAACATGAAACACTTAGGTCGAATGTGTCATGTCTTGCCACGGTGATGGAAAACATGCACAAACCTCTTACGAGACCAAGGTTTACTCGTCTAACCTCTATATTGAGGTTGGGTCATAGGACAAGAAATAACATGGGTGATCACATGACGCTCGTCAATGGGTTTCTTTCCTAGGTCATGGGGTTAAGTCAGTTTATCATGTCCATACTTGGACTGAGCTGTGACAAATAAAGTTTTAGTAGTGACGCCTTATCACAATTAGACTTAACGTTAATCTCTAACATGCGGTCTAGTTTATCAACCCACTAGAAAATACAGACAACTGAGTTCTAGCATTTTCAATTCTGCTTCTAAGAATTGACTATATCAACTAGTCCTTTATTCATCTCCCCAATGTCATCAATCATCAAAAGACTTTGCTCAAACTTATCTTGAGCTTCATTCTTGTCTAGCCTCATTTCTCTCAGCCTCTTACTGACCTCAATATTCGTCTTCTTGATAACTAAACTCTCATTAAACAGTTCAGTGTAGGCTAATTGAAGACTATCCTCATCGACAGAGTTATCATGAGAGAATTCTGATCCAGCATCTTCATTACTAATATTATCATCTCTCTCACCGACCATACTAGCAATAAAAGTAATGAAATTATTTTTCTCTTTAGGAGACTCATCAGAAGTATAGCCATATTCTGAATTACTAAGTGAGGCTTCCATGACTTTCTTGCTATTAGACTTTAGGTATATGGGACATTCAGTCCTAATATGCTCATACCCTTCACATTCATGACACTAGATAGCATAAGGTTTGCTACCCTTATCCTCTCTATACTCTCTCATACCACGTCTACTATCTATAGAGTTGTCCTCCATATCCCTAACAGTGATATGACAACTCTTCTTCATCTTAAGAAATTTCTTAAACTTTTTAACAAACATAGCCAAATCAGAATTCATAAGGGTATCATCATTATCATCATTTGACGGATCATGACTAACTTCCCTTGTGATCTTTCATCGCTATAACTTTGGGCTTTCTATATCCAATAGGTTTTTCTCATATACATACAGTTTTCCTATGAGGTCCACTAGTTTAATGAGGGACAATTTAATAGTGGAATTCTCTCCATAATTAAATGGGTCAAGGATCGCGGTCAGGCTCTGATACCAAATGAAAAATAGAATTTATCCTAAGGTTTTGATCCTATGCAAAATTAAACACAATAAACTAAGACAAGTCTTAGTTATTATTTCTTGGATTATCAACAAACACCTTCTGTCTAACAATAATAAATCAAAGAAATATAACAATGTAGAAAATAAAATCAACCCAATAACATTGTTAACGAAATGAAAAAATCGTGCGAGTAAAAAATCACTCCAAGTATCAGCCAAGATCCACTATAATGAGAAAGACTTACAAGGATGGTATAAGACCTATGGAAAAAAACTCCACAAATTCTAATACCTAAATAGTTGCTGTAATAACCTAAATAACTCCTCGAGCCCGCACCAAGCGGCCTTCTTCAGAACCTCTGAAGTCTCCAAGCGAATCAACCCTGCAAACTTGCAATGCCGAACTCTGACAATTAATCTTTCTCATTGAGAACTCTGAAGGATTATGAAATTAGGTGAGGGCTGTGTTTATGTATTGATGGTCACTCAAAATTCGATCCCACTAAAAGAAAAAAGACAAGGTTATCAAAAGAGTCCTCAAGATGAAAATCAAGAAGGTTGAAAGCAACGAAGATTTTACACTTTGAATTATGTGTTTTCAACACTTGTGAAAGTTGAGCTAAGTTTGTTTATATAGATATGGAAAATGTATGGATTTTCCTTCTGTAAAACTAGCTCAAAATATGTCCAAAATAACCCATTTATGCACAGTCATGCGTACTCACCTCAAACATAACTTGAACGAAAAGTTTTTACCTCCGGACATTCGAACTCTCAGAAGAAAGCAACTCGAACACAGGTCACAGACTGATTTGAAGTGCAACTTAAAATACTTCTAATTTTCTCGTCCTATTGTAAAATTATGAGTTCTTTATATGTACACGACCGTCTTCGAGTTACTTCCCATGAAACTGACCTCATATCAATTGGAGCTCTAAATCTTCTGAAATATTCAAAAGAATGAATGTTGCTCTGATATCTCTATCTGATGTTGTTCAAATATTTATCCAATTGCGCTCCGAGATCTTCAAGACTTATTAAAACTTGTTAACATAAAATAAATTTCTCCTAAGGATGAAGAGGCCGAATGAAACAAAAGACGAAAAAAGATGACATATCCAAGGACGAAAATGGATGATTTATCTAAGGACGAAAAGATATGGCGTCATTTTGGATGGGATGAAGAAGGATTCGGCCCAGAAAGACTTAATCCAGAACGATTCGAGGAATGGGTAAAGAATCATGAAGAAAAAATGAAATACTTCCAAAACAATGGCCAGTTATGAGATATATTCGACGGTTATTACACAAACTGGTGGTGACCCTCACGATCTAATAAGTTACTCAACGGTTGCACACACGATCCAGTGGTTGCTCGCATGATCCAGCAGTTACATGTGTGCAGAGAATGTGGGGGCTTAGTGGGATGAAGGCGGTGAAACTGCTAGAGCATTTGGTGGAATCATGCACTTAAAGGCTCAAGTGTGGAAAGGAAAAAGGAAAAGGAAAAAAAATGACTCGAAAGAGCAAGTATTTTAATTTCTTAGCTTTTTAATCTCTAGGGATGTAATCTGTGTACTTGTGCCCCTTGGAGGTATTTTCTTGGAATCAATCACCCCAATCTGGGACTGTGTCTCAGGAGGTTTCAACATTACTCGCGTATTAATATAAAATTATGCAAACAGTTTTTGGCAACCACAGTGGGAGTTTTTGGTGCAATAAGTGAAGATACCTCCGAAAATGAATGCTCATACTAGTTCAAGTACAGAGGAAACGGGATTGGAGCGAACCAACCAACCTCAGGTTCCAACTGTAGTGTGCCATTTTGAAGGCTTAGCAGAAACAAGTCGTTATGACACTAAGAGAGTTCAATCCTAACGTGATACACGCCTTGTTCGGTGAATTCACCATGACGTTGTTGTGTAGGTTATACTTCAAAATACTCATGTTATAGATAAGTTCATTTCGACTAATAATTCAAATTACGAAAACATGTCAAACACATGAGTTCATTAAATGAGCTAATGGCTAAATACGTAAACGGGGGGATAATCCCACCAGAGATCACACCTCCCCCTACGTTAGGAATCAGGAAGCTGGACCAAGCAATGTTTTCCCTCCACAAAAAGTAGTTACCCCAATAATGTCCCCAAGAGGGGTGAATCATGTTAGTCTGGGTCCACACCTCGGGCCGAACGTGATACAACATGAAGTAGTGTTGCCCCAAGGTTTATAAAGACACGGTCAAGACCATGTCCCATTTGCAAAGGGACCACAACCACTGCCTGTAGGGGTGTCATTCAATAGCAATGATATGTTAAGAGAACAAATGGCTGAGATTCTCTGAAATCAATTCGATTTGGGGGTGAGACCAATTCGATCAAGATATCAGAAACCGTATCCGGATTGGATTGATTTAGTATTTCCATGCCCAGAAATTATAAATTACCAGAGTTCTCTCTGTTCACAGGATCTTGAGAAGTTTCCACTATATAACATATAAGATGATATACTTTTCAGTGCGGAGAGACAATTGATTTCCATAAACTGAGATTATTCCATGACTCATTGTCAAGTATAACTTTTTCCTGGTATTTCAGCCTCCCACCCAATTCGGTAGAGAACTGGCTCCAAATGGAGTAACTGTTCCATGCGCAGTTCTATAAAACCGAGTCTGAAGTAACCCTGGAAGATTTGGTAAATTTGAGACAATTGTCAAGTGAATGGGCTGAAATTCCTTAACAAAGATTTAAAATGGCCCAAGATCGATGCTAAATACCCTTGCTAGAAAATTAATTTGTAAATATCACTCAAAATTGTCTTAACTTTGACTTCAAAAAGAAGTTCCAAGACCGAGAGTTCTGGGACCTTCTCCAACTCAACACTAGCGTAGTAAGTATGAACGATTGGTGAGAGAAGAAGAACAGATGAATAATGTTAGTAAGAGGATTATTATCATAATACAAGCTATGAGATATGAGAAATGAATTTTTAATCTGCCGACCTATGCCTGGCCGAATTAATTAAGGGAAAGCCATATGTCTGTAAGACTTGGGCCGAACCACTCCCAGAGATAGAAAATGATAAAAAAAATTAGGATGTTTTCTTTTAACGTCACTAAAGTTGATGTCATATTTGATCAATTATATAAAGATAAACAGATTAAATTAAGCAATCGCCATAAATTGTCTATCCCTGAGCAAATTAGCGGTAAAAAAATATTATAAATGGCATAATACATAGTCGCATTCAACTAATAGTTGTCTTGTGTTTCAAAATGCACTACAAAACGCCATAGAATCTGGACGAATTCGAGGAAAAAAGGGCAAGATGGCTGTAGACGAAACCCATTCCCTAAACTATTGGAATTTAATATAATTAATTCTGACCTCACTAAGATGAATTTTCCAAAGATTAAGCTTGTCTTGGATTAAGATCAGAATGACCAACGTCCTACTGCTCTTTAGAGGATGGAGCTACACCAAGAAAAAATGGTTCCATAAAATTTATGTGTTCGGTGTCATAACTGTATAAAATGGATGAAAGAACTAGAATAAAATTGTGAATGGAGGTCGCCAAAAAGGGAACCGGCAGCATGGCAATCGAAAACTTTCGCACCAAGGTTCTATGGAGAACACTCAAATTTCGTCCGGAACGTCAGGACTTTTAGGCCGAGGTTTCATCGGCCCAACGTTTGGCATTTATATAACCAGCAAATGAGGAACTATATTCCTGTAGATGAAATGACAAGAACACAATTGAGACGACATCTAAGGAATTATGGCTGAATGATGCGCCAGAGGTGTAAGGTATAAGCTCACACTAATTGTGAACAGAGAGGCAAAGTCCTCTCAACTGACACCCCAATGAAAAGAAAATTAGTTATGGATACAAAGGATGGTTTTGGCGAATGGGGAATCAGTCCGGATTATACAGACCGAACCAAGTTTGACCGACGAAAGAAGCAGGATGAAATAGTCGATGAAGAACTGCCCATTGTTATTCAGTTCGGAAGCATGCAGTCGGTTGTAGCTAATCATTACTTGTTGTTTGAAAAGCTCAAACGAGACAATAATGGGACTCCTAGAATGAGTGAAGATGTCTACAATGGGGACGATACAAGATTTACAACACTTACCATGGAAGGCATGGAAGTTTTGGATGACGAACTGACATATGTAGAAGAAGAAATATCTATAAGAATCGAAGCACGAAGAAGGGGGACAACACAAAATTGGCTTATTAAGGAATTATACGAAGCTAGAAATCTAGTTGTGGGGACATTAGGGGAGGACTGGGGATGATCCTCGTGTCTCATTCTATACGAGAAGCCCAAAATAAAACATATCATAACCAGATTAGAGAAACGAATAATACTCGCCAGTGATACATTATACAATGGTTTGGTTGCTTTGCCACTTTTCGGATGGGACGCAGAGGAGGACTCGCCTCAAGAGGGTGTAAATGATGGACAAACAATGGAGATAGGAATATCTGGGAAAGTAACGTTCACAAAACTGTCGCAGTAAATGACAAAGCATCTCCGACCGCTGTATGTAAAGGCAAAGGCAAATAGAATACCAGTCACCAAAGTTTTAATCGACAACGGGGCAGCCATTAATGCTATCCCAATTAGGATGTTGGGACGTTTTGCGAAGTCAGAGGCCTTTAGAAGTAGTGTTCACAAGCTTCAATGGGGGGCAACAACAGCTAAATGAGTCGTCCCGTTAGACTTACAGGTAGGGAGCACCACCAAGACAATGATATTTTTTGTTATAGACAGAGCAACCATGTATAACATGCTTCTGGGACGAGTTGTATCCACGGCAGCCGATGTATTCCTTTTTCTCTCCATCAATGTATGTTTTTTGGAATCAGAAAGACGAAGTGGAAGCGATGCACGCTGATAATAGACCTTTCGCAGTAGAAACAAATTCGGCATAATATTTCATGTATGAAGAGAATTATGGACCAGCCAGAGTGTTAGATGAAATAGGGAATCCGTTCGTAGTGGCCCAAAATGACTAGTCATACACTGCAGAGTTATTAAATGATGTATTCGTACAAACAAGACCAACTATAGTGGCCTTTGAAAGGCCAGCATCCGACCATAAAACCAGCAATTCAAATGAAGAATGGCAAACAGATTAAAGAACAAGTCGCACTCGCGGCTGCTAGAGCTAGCTTAATGGATTATGAGAGGGAACATGAAATTAAAATCGATACCCAGGCTACAATTTCGGCCTTAAAAGAGAAATTGATAATGCATCAAATAGAAGACAGAATAAGACATATAGGGTGGATTGTTTTGACAAACGAACAAATGAATTGGACGAACAACCAGGGGGAAAGAAGAAAATTTAGAATACACTCTGAATAATTATCAGAAGGCAAGCATTACAAGGGCAAAAGATGTCTTGGAAGAAGTGGACCTGGGAGATGAGAGCGATAAACGCAATACTTATATCAATAAGAAATTGATGGCCAGGTACGTGAAGAATTATTTTTTCTCTTAAAAAAATATAAAGATTATTTTGCTTAGGACTATGAGGAAATGCCTGGTTTAGATAAAACTTTGGTAGAACATAGGTTGCCTATTATGTCAAACTAAAAACCATATAAACAACCCCCTAGGAAATTTGTACCCAAAGTTATACCTGACATTAAGAAATAAGTCGATCGTCTGTTAAAGGAAAAATTCATTAAGACGGCCAAGTATATAGAATGGTTGTCGAACATCATCCCAGTCATAAAGAAGAATGGAAAGTTGAGAATTTGCATAGACTTTAGAAACTTAAACTTGGCAACGCCAAAAGACTAATATCCTATGCCTACGGTAGATTCTTTAGTAGATTCCACTGCCAGATACCAAGTGTATTCCTTTATGGATGGGTATGCAGGGTATAACCAGATTTACATTGCCGAAAATGACATTCACAAAACGGCCTTTAGATGCCTAGGTTCTTTAGGATGCTATGAGTAGGGATTGATGTCATTGGGTCTAAAAAACATCGGGGCCATTTACCAACGAGCTATGAACTTGATCTTTCATGACATGATTAACGATTTTGTAGAAGTTTATGTAGATGACATAGTGATTAATTCTATGGCCATAGTCGAGCATTTTAATCACTTGAAAATGGCTTTTAAACGAATGAGGAAGTTTAAATTAAAGTTAAACCCTGCCAAATGCGATTTCGGAGTCAGTGCATGGAACTTTTTGGATTTTCTAGTCCATTAGAGAGGAAATGAAATTGATATCAATAAACCATGGAAGCCAAACCTCCCAGAAACAAAAAGAGTTGCAAAGGTTCCTAGGGCAAGTCAATTTTTTAATGAGATTTATTTCGAATTGTGCAGGAAAAACTAAAGCATTCTCATCTCTACTAAGGCTTAAAGAAAAAGACGATTTTGTCTAGACAGAAGAGCGTCAAAGAGCCTTCGAAAGCCTGAAGAACTATCTAGCAAAGCCGTCGATAATGGTAACCCTGGTGCTAGAGCGGCCAATGAAGCTTTACATATATGCCGAGGAGCAGTCCATAGCTGGAATGATCGCGCATGACGATAATATCAGTGTAGAAAGAGCCATTTATTATCTCAGCATGCAATTATTGAAATATGAATGTAATTATTCTCCAATGGAGAAATTATGTTTGGCTTTGTATTTTACATTTACTAAATTACGGGTCTATCTTAGGCCGACTACTGTGTATCTAGTTACAAATATCAATATCGTGACATACATGTTCTCTCGTTCAATTTTACATCAAAGAGTATGATTTTGGTCTCTTTCGTTATCGGAATTCGACATATGGCACGAACCTCAAAAAGCCATAAAAAACCAAGCCCTTACCGATTTTTTAGTTAATCACTCATGTTTAAGCATAATCAAAGAAAATGAAATGGAAATAGGCGAATACAACTTAAAACAATGGACGATGTACTTCGACGGGTCTAGTACATTGAAGAGTGCAGGAATATGAATAGTCATTGTCCGTCCTTTAGGAGAATTATTTCGTTTCACTATCATGTTGGATGAATATTGCACCAATAATCAGGGCGAATACGAGGCTCTAATATTCAAGTTGGAGATACTCATTGAGATGAGGGTAAGAAATGTGTCTATTAAGGGAGATTCACAACTAGTAGTCCAACATGTGACGGGAGCCTTTAGATGCCAAAGTACATCAGCCATGGCATTTCTAGAAATAGCTCAAGAATTGCTCGATAAGTTTGACTATAAAGAGTTAAAGCACATCTCAAGGACGAAAAATGAGATAGCTAATGTGCTAGCTCAAACAGCCTCATGATATAAACAGATAAGGATCGATATTATGTGTGGAAGGGGAGAAATTAAACCGGCTCTAGTAAAGCGAATGAATGAAGTAGATGTTTTGGACATTGAAAATTAGGACTGGAACGATTGGAGGAAAGAGATCAAAGATTTCTTGAATGACCCAGAGAACGGATGAAATCGAAAGTTGAAACTAAAAGCTTTAAACTTTGTGGTATCAGGGGACGTACTATATAAAAAGCGCCAGGATGGTCTATTGTTAAGTGTGTAAGAGCGTCAGAAGCTAAGACTATTATGGCTGAGGTGCACAGAGGGGTCTGTGGGGCCCATCAAGCCAGAGTAAAAATGAGGTGATGATCATAATGAGCAAATATTATGGTCGAAAATGGAGAATCCTTGTATTAGATACGAGGGGTGCATAGCTTGTCATTGACATGGACCCGTACAATGAGCACCGACAACGAAATGGTCTCCGTCATTAACCATGGGTCGTTCATAGGATGGGCAATTGATTTGATAGAAAAATCTATCATGCATCTAGTAAAGAAATACTTCATCATCACGCCAATTTCTTCACAAGTGGGTGGGCAATCCGGTAATAGAAATTCCCAAGATAAACATTAAGTTCCATAATGTGTAGGAGTTTTTTCAAGGTCCCAAGATCAAAACTCAAGCATGAATACAAGTGAATACAACGACGGAAGTGCGGAATACTTACATCGAGCGGTTGAGCGACGATTTGGGCAACAAAATTCGAATTCCCTCACTGTTTGGAGCAGTGGGCTGCTGTGAACAGTGATGTGCGCCCCTTGTCTTCAAGTTTTGAAGCTCCAAGCTTCACCGAATGGCTTCCCGGCTCATGGGTTAACTTCCCTATCACCTTCGCATTGATCTCGGAGTGTGCTAGCACTCTTGTTTTGCCACAAAACACACTTGCTTCCCTTTATTTCCTTGTGTTTCACGGCAGTTCACTGCCTTAAGAAACCAGAAATTCGTGAAGAGAGGAGAGGAGAAGAAGAGGAGAGAGAGAGGGAAAATGAAAGTGATTCTGTTTTTGTGTATACGGTTTTGGTTGGTCTTTGTATTGCATCAATGCAAATGAATTACATTTTTTTTTCATTTCAAAGCCATTTGGCTTTAAATGCCAAGTACACACATCACTTTCAATCAACAAGTCACATCACATCACTTTTTTCAAACATCAATCAATCCAATCAATTGTCACATCACTCAAAGTGACATGATTTGACGCTTGATGTGACACTAGATGTGACGCTAGATGTGACTAGCGATTTGACGCTTGATTTGACGTGCCGCACTCGAATTCTAAATACGAATGCGCTCGTAAAAATCTCGGGCTCGGGTTCGTTAATTCCAAATTAACGAATTTTCCGTTGCGTCGTAATTAAACGATTACGCCAAGTGAAATCACTATTCACGTCGCTAACGAATTAATTCTAAATTAATTCGTTCGCCCGAATTAAAATCTAATTTTAATTCCGCGTCGAAATCCAATTTCGATTAATATATCAAATATATTAATTCCTCGATTAATTCCAAATTAATGTTTCTCTCTCTTTAATCGTTATTTTATCCTAGATAAAATATCTCCGCAATTAATCCCAGATTAATTTTCTCTCTCATCTAATTAATCCCAGATTAATATAAGTGCGAGTCATACGTCATCGGTGAATCTTTGGGAAGCGACCCATGAGATCCCCGGATATGTTGGTAGTCAAATCGGTCGTCGGACTATCCGAACACGTAAGTACCTACGTACTACGTTTTACCGATTTACAAGACAATGTTGGCTTCTAGCAAAGCACCATGTCTATCCAATTCTCCGGAAACATCCTTACAGGAATAAGGATCTATATCAAGCGTAGTATACCGTAGTATTGTGCGTATCGGCCCAGTATCGGATAATCACGTGCTAGGGCTGGGGCTGGATAAGTGTCTACCCCGTCCGAAGCACATATCGGATGTCTGGCAACATAGTCTCTATAATCGGATATACATGACCTGGTCACAATATCCCGATTGGTTGCGCAACACTCAAGAGCACTAGTACCGTATCCTGCGTGACATCATCTCCAATATGACTGAAGTGACACTTCCGTCTTGACATCACACCCAATACTCTACTACGACTCTCTGATAAACCCAGAAGTGGTGTACACAGAACCGGTCAAAGCCCCCTACCACCAAGAACCAAAGTTTATCGATTATCGTAAGTATTAGCGATGCAAGTCTCAGGTTAAGACTATACACACCTACCTTGATTTCGGCCTCCCATAGACACATAGTCATAATACCAATGGGATTCCGAGGGGTCTATCCAGAGCGAAGCTGTTTCCCGTACCATCGGTGAAACACGACCTCCTATCGCACTTGCATAAGTATCCAATACTTATATATATGAGAACTATGCCGTTGTGCCCTCACAACGCACACAAGTGCAATACTAGCCTATTCCGCATTATCGATGTCCAGTCTCGATAATACTACGGCTAGGGATATTTAATGATTAATCCTTCGTGGACTGATACTGTCTCATATCATCTCAATCCAGGAACTAATCATAGGGACCTCTCTTCATTTATATATCTATGGTGATCTAATCACAAATGATGAGAGTGCAATTTCCTTATTACATAGTTAATTTGCTACAACAACACAATGTTCTGTGCAAATAGTGACGCTATGGGTCATATTATCCAACAATCTCCCACTTGGCACGTAGCGAGTCACTCAAGTGTCCTACACCCGAACTATGTACGGTTCGCTCAAATTGCTGAGGAAAGGTTTTCGTCAGCGGATTTGTTTGATTATCATTTAACGCGATTTATACGATCATCACATCGCCACGATGTATGATCCGAGCGAATCAGATGATATAGAAGTATATATCTGGATCGTTGATGAGACCATTAATTCTTTAGCCTGTGCTGATGCCTAGCTCAGCTGCTAACAGAACTATATCTAATCTAATTAGATATGTATCGACCCAAATGACTTCTATTGCTGCCTCAGCTGCTGCAATTAACCCGCATTTGTTTTTTATACGGTAACAGTATCTTGCTTGGAAGATTTCCAGCTTACTGCACCGTTATTCAAACTGTATAGTACCGTTTGCGACTTTTAGTCGTTTTTATCGGTTATAGGAAACTTGCTACAGTGATCCCAGTCACTTCAAGTTCTCCTACTCTATAGACTAAGACAGCATCCTTAGTTCTCTAAGATACTAACGGATGTTCCTAACATCAATCCAGTGATTATCACTCGGATTGTCCTGTTTGTGAATCCATATGCTCAAAGCGTATGATACATCAGGTCTTGTACATTTTTCAATGTACGGTTCCACGGAGAGTATTTCGAAAGCCAAGCTTTTGCCGACATTTATTTTATGGGAATATCATTTCCAAGAAATGACGTATTATCATTATTTTATAGGACAGCCACTGTCAGTGCGCTCCCACTAACCCTCTTATTTACACAAGAATTTTCATTTTGAATTAAATCATACACCATTATGATTACATCAAAATGATAATTCCAAGAACTTATGCTCGCGTCAGCAAGCATTATCCAAATGGATCTACCGTGGCAATAGGTAAAAGGTTGAATCGTAATCAACACAATGTCGATAACGATACCTTTCCGTTAAAAGCCTAGCTTTATACGTTGGTATATTGCCATCCATGTACGTCTTCCTTGAAGACTTATAGTACCAATAGGCACAATGCCATGTGGTACATCAACTAGTATCCAAACTGGTTGATATACATGGAATCCATTTCGGACTCATGACACTTTGTCATAATAGGGAGTCGATACCTCGTATCACTTCCTTTGTTCTCGTGTATTCGAAGATTAATGGTATAGTTTCATCCTTGATGAACTATATATGTTCCATTAAGATTCAGTGCCTAGAACAGTATTACTCCGATTTTCATCGAGTTATACTATCCTCCCACTTACCACTGCATATCGGTATTCCTCTTAGGAAAACCGCATGGTGAGCAACAATCTAATTGTTCTCTGTGAGGTGTTAAGTACAATACTTATGGTATCCCTAGGATGACCTACAATTGGCACTTATCATATTTGGGTTTTAGTTTGGTATCATCCAAACATATGCCAAGCATACCCAAATAGTCAGGAATGAGAAACCCGGTTTCTTTCCCGTTCATATCTAATATGATATCTGTCAAACAGATTATTATGGAACCTTATTCAAAATAAGTTCTTGCACTGTTTAAAGCTTATCCGTTGAAGGAAATGGTAGCTCAAAGCGACTCGTGATTAACCTTATTATGTCTAACAAAATTCGGTTAATCCTGTTCGGACACACCGTCAAAATGACGTGTTCCGAGAGGAGTCCTCATTGAAAGAATACTATACTCTTTCAAGTATACGAGAAACTTACTGCTTAAGTATTTTCATTACGGTCTTACCGTGATGGTGTAATACTATAACCGATCTGTTTGTCTATTCCGTGTCGAAACTATAAAAGTTTTCGATTTGTGTTCTTCAAAAGAAACACACAACCATTACGCGATGCCACATCCGTATAGGTCACGTAATATTCATATCCACCTCTAGCCTAGCTAGACACGGGCCCACTTGCTTCACTATGAACTAGGGCTAACAGATCGGTGGCATTTTCACTTTTACCGAGTAAAGGTGTTTTAAGCACTTTGCTTAATAAACTAGATTCGTAGACTTTATTTGAATAGAATCAAAACAGTCCTAGTACCCACTCTTCGAAAGTGTGGATATACGAGTCTTGTTTGATTGTGTCCCAGACAACAATGCCACAATTAGTTTCTTAATTGATCAAATCAGTTTGAGCTATTTATTTGTCATGTTATGTATTTGAGATATTATTTATATTCAAAATATAAATTCTGTTATTCACATCTAATGTGTTTATCTCAATATCATCTTTATAATAAAACACTTTAGTGTTCTAGAATATAAAGGTACACCCGCAGCGGGTTATACACTGATATAAAGATAATGTTTCTAGTCAAACTAGTTACATTTTAACAGTTCCCTAATTTAAGCACATACCCAGGGTAATTCCTAAAGTTAGGTATCTACGGTTAAAACAGCGACTATCGTCCCGTTTTCAATTCGCAGAGTAATCTCATCTGAAGTCAGTATCCTGCTTAAAGCAGATTCTGCACAACAGTACATATTTATGTATCACACTAAGTATTTAAAATCCAATTTCAATACTAGTTGTGAACATAATTATGACAAACATATTTGAAGTAAGAGCCTTGCTCGTCTTCAATTCCTTCTTAGGATTTGTCCTATTATCTTCCTAGAAGACCTAATCCTTAATTCTGATTCAGAAATTAGGGAGTCTACTACGACAAGCTTAATGGATTAAGCGCTAAAGTTATCATTATATGAATATTCCAAATTTCATATTCCACTTATTCGCTTAACTCCGGGCTTTAGGCATAATTCATTATTTTATCAAATAAAATAACTTATTAATTTCCAAGACCATCTTGAATTATTCCCAATTTGAAAATTAAATCATTTAATAAATAATTATTTTAATCCAAGATTACTATTATTAATATTCAATTATCCAACTTTTCAATTTTATCTTGATTACAATAGTCCAACTATTTAATCAACGATTAGTGGTACTATTTATTATAATGATTTAATAGTCCAACTATATAATCAAATATAATCCAAATTAATTAACCTCAATTACATTGATTACTATAATCCAATTATAAAATCAACTGTAAACTGAAATTAATTAATTCAAATATATTGATTAATATAATCCAATTATATATAATCAACTATAATACAGTCCAACTGTTTATTAAAACAACATAAAATATTAGTCCAACTACTTTTGATTAATGTGACGAGAAAAATATAAATGAGCGTGTTTAGCGAGTAATTGAACGAATGTTGCAAATTCAATACTTGCCTCCCACTATTTTTCGTCGAGCCTCTAACCCTCTGTGGAGTACTCGGGAAACCGTGTTTCCTAGTGGGCTAGGATCCTGTTAAATAACATACAACCTTGACTTTGGCCAACAAGCTGTATGCTATTTAACCAGGTAGATCTCACAGATCAATTGGATCCAATCCAATTCCCAGATCCGGTTAGGTGGACATCCAAGTCCTAAACATATTACTTATGCCAATGTATCTAATACATTTTCCTAACCTTATCCTCCGAATCATCTAGGCCTTGGCTTTGGCACAACAAACCTAATGATTCCAGTTAAGCGGGACCCATTGACAAGGAAAGTTTCGTAATCAATGTCGTTGGACAAGAAGTGATCTTGACTTTGGCCAACAAATCACAACTTGGACAAGACACCGATGTGGAACAAAACCCTCATGATTCAAGTACATCCATATTGACAAGGTCTTGACTTTGGCCAACAAACCAATGCCAATTGGATCTTGAACAAGAATCATTCAATGGAAGGATAATCGCTTAATATAGATTGAGGGATTTTTCGCGTGCAAATTGGCTACCAATTTATTATCTTTGTTAGGTCTCATCATCATACACCCTTAAACATGCATTCTAAACACATAATAAAGCGCATATGAAATAAAATAATAATGATATGCGGATGGATACTTTACATTGATCCTAGATCAAATCTCTCATTTTCTCTCTCCAAAGCTAGCACTTGTATTTACTTCTACCCGTTACACTACACTTCTAAAGAAACCTCATTTACATTGAGGGGAATAGGTGAGAAGAGAATACAAAGAGTATAAAGGTGATAAGGCTGGACACGCAGGTCCAATTTATAAATCAAATTTATTACAATTTCCAAAATTGTCCCACCCGACTAATATCCATCCGATATACATTATTCATGCATCGCAACCATGTATTCACTCAAGCATGTTATCAATCAATCTAATCCAATTAATTAATCTGATAATTAGTGATCATCCAATGTTCAAACAACGATTTGATTTTGTTCGAGTCAAACTCGTTTTTGCGAATAAGTACTTAAAGTACGAATTCTCGAATTAAATTAAACTACATAATTAAATCTAATTTAATATGTATTTAATACTAATCCAATTATTTAATTCCAAATTAAATCTTACACTTTATTTACGAACCTTACGACTTAAATTCCAAATTTAATCGTTTCGGGTCTCAAAGCCCGATGAATATCCAATATTAATTTAATTAAAGTCTAATGGGCTTTTAATTAATTTCTTAAGGCGTGGACTTTTGGTCAATTCGTGTCAAACCGAATAACCAAAATCCAATCCGGGAGTTACCCCATAAGCCTAGAAATCAATCTTGGCCCATTAGGCCCAATTAAACTTTAAAGGTCCATAAGTCGCATTTGGGCTTTATGGTAGCGGTTTTGGGCCTAATTGGATCCAACCAATTTTGCCTAAACCAAACTTTGTACAACAAAGCCCAATAAGCCCATTTACAACAATTCAAGCTCAATTTCCAAAATTAGCCCTATTAATTAAATTACACAAATCCAATCTCGCAATTTAATTACCTAAAGTGTATATCATGATTAATCACCTAAACTATTATTTCCAAAACACAAATTAGGCTAATTAATCATGCTCAATTTCATCATCACATGTCCAACACGTAAGATTAAAATCAAACTCATTACATGCTTTACTTTATTCTTGGCAATAAGGTTAATTACATGTCCGATTTGTTTCAATCCAATTAAAACCAATTCGACATCAAATCAACATACCTCAATCGTTTCAAGTCATCCAATGATCAACGAAACAAAATTACCAAGATTTAGGGCATATTCCTATTCGGCCAACACATCAAAATTGGGGAAATTTGTTCTAAAAAAATTTAATCAAATTGATCCAACCAATCATCAATTAAACATGTATTAAGCATACTTAATCATCCAATTTCATAATTGCATGCTCAATTTCATTTTACCCAATTTCAAGTTCATGACATACTTTCAAAATTGGGGAAATTTGTTCTAAACAATATTTAATCAAATTGATCCAACCAATCATCAATTAAACATGTAAGCATACTTAATCATCCAATTTCATAATTGCATGCTCAATTTCATTTTACCCAATTCAAGTTTCATGACATACATACTTTCAAAATTGGGGAAATTTGTTCCAAACAATATTTAATAATCAAATTGATCAACCAATCATCAATTAAACATGTATTAAGCATACTTAATCATCCAATTTCATAATTGCATGCTCAATTTCATTTTTCCCAATTTAAAGTTTCATGACATACTTGGCAATTTGGGGATTTTTCGTCCAAATCGAATTCAATCCAATTGATTCCGCAATCGACGTTAAATCATCATCCCGAATGATTTCCAACACTTCCAATTGTCAAAAATCAAAAATCCCAAGACATTAAAACATATATCATATTCGGCCAAGGAGGATATTTGGGGGAAAATTGATCCAATCAAATTTTCTTCAAATTGACCTAATCAATATTCAATACAAACACAATTAAGCATACAAATCCATCCAATTTCATTTATCATGCTCAAAATCAAGTTTGCCCAAATTTTATCCCTAACTTTTCATGCTTTTAACCTAAGCTCATGATGCCATTGTTGGAGTTTTTCAAGGTCCCAAGATCAAAACTCAAGCATGAATACAAGTGAATACAACGACGGAAGTGCGGAATACTTACATCGAGCGGTTGAGCGACGATTTGGGCAACAAAATTCGAATTTCCCTCACTGTTTTGGAGGCAGTGGGCTGCTGTGAACAGTGATGTGCGCCCCTTGTCTTCAAGTTTTGAAGCTCCAAGCTTCACCGAATGGCTTCCCGGCTCATGGGTTAACTTCCCTATCACCTTCGCATTGATCTCGGAGTGTGCTAGCACTCTTGTTTTGCCACAAAACACACTTGCTTCCCTTTATTTCCTTTGTGTTTCACGGCAGTTCACTGCCTTAAGAAACCAGAAATTTCGTGAAGAGAGGAGAGGAGAAGAAGAGGAGAGAGAGGAGGGAAAAATGAAAGTGATTTCTAGTTTTGGTGTATACGGTTTTGGTCTTTGTAATATGCATCAAATGCAAATGAATTACATCATTTGTTTTCATTTCAAAGCCATTTGGCTTTAAATGCCAAGTACACACATCACTTTCAATCAACAAGTCACATCACATCACTTTTCAAACATCAATCAATCCAATCAATTGTCACATCACTCAAAGTGACATGATTTGACGCTTGATGTGACGCTAGATGCGACTAGCGATTTGACGCTTGATTTGACGTGCCGCACTCGAATTCTAAATACGAATGCGCTCGTAAAAATCTCGGGCTCGGGTTCGTTAATTCCAAATTAACGAATTTTCCGTTGCGTCGTAATTAAACGATTACGCCAAGCGAAATCACTATTCACGTCGCTAACGAATTAATTCTAAATTAATTCGTTCGCCCGAATTAAAATCTAATTTTAATTCCGCGTCGAAATCCAATTTCGATTAATATATCAAATATATTAATTCCTCGATTAATTCCAAATTAATGTTTCTCTCTCTTTAATCGTTATTTTATCCTAGATAAAATATCTCCGCAATTAATCCCAGATTAATTTTCTCTCTCATCTAATTAATCCCAGATTAATATAAGTGCGAGTCATACGTCATCGGTGAATCTTTGGGAAGCGACCCATGAGATCCCCGGATATGTTGGTAGTCAAATCGGTCGTCGGACTATCCGAACACGTAAGTACCTCGTACTACGTTTTACCGATTTACAAGACAATGTTGGCTTCTAGCAAAGCACCATGTCTATCCAATTCTCCGGAAACATCCTTACAGGAATAAGGATCTATATCAAGCGTAGTATACCGTAGTATTGTGCGTATCGGCCCAGTATCGGATAATCACGTGCTAGGGCTGGGGCTGGATAAGTGTCTACCCCGTCCGAAGCACATATCGGATGTCTGGCAACATAGTCTCTATAATCGGATATACATGACCTGGTCACAATATCCCGATTGGTTGCGCAACACTCAAGAGCACTAGTACCGTATCCTGCGTGACATCATCTCCAATATGACTGAAGTGACACTTCCGTCTTGACATCACACCCAATACTCTACGACTCTCTGATAAACCCAGAAGTGGTGTACACAGAACCGGTCAAAGCCCCCTACCACCAAGAACCAAAGTTTATCGATTATCGTAAGTATTAGCGATGCAAGTCTCAGGTTAAGACTATACACACCTACCTTGATTTCGGCCTCCCATAGACACATAGTCATAATACCAATGGGATTCCGAGGGGTCTATCCAGAGCGAAGCTGTTTCCCGTACCATCGGTGAAACACGACCTCCTATCGCACTTGCATAAGTATCCAATACTTATATATATGAGAACTATGCCGTTGTGCCCTCACAACGCACACAAGTGCAATACTAGCCTATTCCGCATTATCGATGTCCAGTCTCGATAATACTATGGCTAGGGATATTTAATGATTAATCCTTCGTGGACTGATACTGTCTCATATCATCTCAATCCAGGAATTAATCATAGGGACCTCTCTTCATTTATATATCTATGGTGATCTAATCACAAATGATGAGAGTGCAATTTCCTTATTACATAGTTAATTTGCTACAACAACACAATGTTCTGTGCAAATAGTGACGCTATGGGTCATTTTGTCCAACAAAATGAGCATATCATTCATCGATTCGGTATTCCTCAGACATTGATGGTAGATTATGGGACTTCTCTGAACGGTGAAAAAGTGAAGTGTTTCTTGAGTGAATATGGGATCCAGTTAGTAAATGTTGCACCATACTACCATCAGTCAAATGGTTAGACAGAATCGTCCAATAAGATCCTTAACTATTTTGTTGAAAAATGATAAATAACGGACAATGCTAGGCAATGAGACGAATGTTTGAGTCAAGCTTTATGGGCATATAGGACATCGCTCAGAACAAGTACCTAGTTCACACCATTCCAACTAGTATATGGTCAAGAGGTCGTATTACCGGTTGAGGTCAATGTCAAATCTACAAAAGTGGCGTTACAAGAGGAATTGAAAAAAATATGACTATAGTGAAGTGATGATTCAAAATCTATTAGAGTTAGAAGATATAAGTGTGATGTCATTAACCGTTTGGAAGCACAGAAGGCGAGGATGGCCAAAGGGTACAACCGGAAAGTCATGGCCAAATCGTTCAAGAAAGAGGAGTTAGTATGGAAGACAATACTACCGTTGGATACTAAAAGTCCTATATATAGCAAATGGTCGCCTAACTGAGAGGGCCATTTCGAGGTGGAGAACGTATTGCCAAATGGAGCCTATCATTTAAGGAATTGGATGGGGAAATGCATGTTAGTGCCATAAATAGTAAGTACTTAAAAAATATTGTCTCCGTTATGGGAACAAGAGAATATAACGTTCTCCAGATAAAAAAATATGAATAAATAAATAAAAGTAATATATTTTCATTTATTATGGACGATCTAATGTCCTAGAAAATTAAAAATAATGGACGATGCAACGTCCTAATAGCGAATAAATAAATACAAAATCAGTCATTAAGCGGGGGCCGTTGGAAGTCTTCAATTGAGTCTTTGTCCTTCAAAATCGAGAACGTTCTCATCAACTGATGCCACTCCTTCTACATCTCCCTATCAGCTGCCGTTAGATTTGTCAGACACCTCTCAAAATCAACTTGAGCTAAGTCTTCGTATTCTTCCAATGAGGCATCACCTCTGTTAATTGAGTAGCAATGGTTTTCCTCTTGGCCTCTTTCCTCATGCGACTCTCTTCAATAAGGTGTCGGATCTCCTATAATTATCGCTCTAGGTATAGCAATACCGATTCCTCAATCATCATTTCATCTGTGGTTTCCCGTAAGGACTGACGGAGAGCGTTAAGGGAATCACGGAGGCTTTCTTTCTTTTCCACTAAAGAATAAAGCCCGACCTTCTGACTATGTATATTTCGGTAACGAGGAATAAGGACCGCTACTTTGTTTTGCAAATCTTAGAGGAATATTCGGTTCTCCACCGATACAGATAAGACAGAAGAAGCCAACAGTCGAGATAGCTCAAAGGAAATCCTTTCTAGCTTGAGCATATTCTCTGGCAGAGCAGTCGGACTGATGTTCAGCAAAGTGAAGGAGGCATATTGACCAACGACCTCCTGAATAGCCTCCAAATCTATAATTACTCGGGCCGAGGACGAGGAAGGCTGAGATGGAGTATAGGCTAGCCGATCAAGTCGGTCCAAAATATCCTGGACTGATTGCATAAATGGATCGGGCACCTTTGACAGAAAATGGGTTAACGAATGAAGGCCGAAGAAGTTATGTAAAGATATGAGAAGCACTTACAGCTCCGGGCTCAAAACTGGAACTTGATGGCTCGTCCACGGTTGTCATAGGGATGTCACCAGGGGATGATACAGAATTTCACCTGGGAGATGAAGGCAGAGGAGTAAGAAACATTGACCGAGGAGACGACGGTAGAGAAATAAGGGATGATGGTCATTCTGGTGAAGGGTACCGGTGCAATAGAGGATCAAAAAGGGAAGAGCTTGGTCTGCCTAATGACTGGGTCTCTGTAGAATAATTAGAATCGGAAGAGTCAGTGACATGAATAACTTCTATATCTTCATGAATTCTTCTGATGATATCGACTTTAAAAAGGGATCCAGTCTATTCCAATATATCCAATTCAGCACAAACTAAATAGGCCATCTATGTCCCTATAACTTCTCCCAATTCCTGAGGCATTCTATCTATCTATCAAAGGGACAACCCGATCAGGATGAAACTGAGAAGGCTCATCATCCGGCTCTTGCACAATGGGGACAGGATTGCACAATGAATGATATTCGAAGAAGGGGTCGTCCATTGAAATTTTCTCTATGAGCGGGTCCCTACTGCCCAGTACTATATGTGACCTCGTACCTTGGGGATCGGTCATGCTCGATGGGAGTTCAGCAGCCTTACCCTCTTCTGATGGGTGTTGGAGGATTGGGATTTCGGGCTCAGAAGCTTGAGTCGGAGTAGCCATGCCATACGACTGTTCGGTTCTGGACACCTGTACAAGGAGCAAGATGAACCATCTCAACAAAAAAATTGGAAAAAAAATACATTAGTCCGACAACACAACAAGCGCTCATCTGAATCAGAAATATGAGTCGGTGAAGACTGTTTCCATTTGAGATGTTTGGAATCTTCCTTCTTCGGCCCAGCTCTCTCAAAAGGTCTCTTCGGCCCTGCTACTTCTGAAGGTTTAAAGGAAAATGAATACCGGAGAAGACTAAGAAAGAAGGCAAGGAAAAGAGTCTTTTGCAGCTAGCTGACCAAAAGCGATCAAAAAGAGGTTGGACGGATTTACAGGGGGAGAAAGAGTCACAAGAAAAGGAAATTAGTAAAGATAGCGCCTCAGACAAGCATTAATCGATGTCTGAAAGCGAAAGAACCTCGAAACACTCTATTGGAGTGGAACGAGAGTAAAATAATGGGAGGGGCCATCCTTGAACAAGGCCGAATTGACTAGCAATGAAGTTGGGAGAATACACTTCTACCCCAGCCTTTCCATTAGCTCCAATCAAGATGTCATGAATCAGATCGCGGGTATAAAAACTTACACCAGATGCGATTGACAGATTCATCTCCATCTGATTGTGGAAGCTCATGAACGAAAGAGGGGCTGTCGCCCAAGGAAAAATAGGGAAAAAAGAACTCGAGAAATGGTATAAAAATACTGAAAAATTGTACGATGAATGAGGGGAGTTAGCCCTAGTTGGGCGAATAGAAGGCCCGCACAAGGAAATGAATGGTTCGACTCAATAGAACCGAAAATAGTAAGTTGGCTCTGACCCAAAGTTGGACGAGCCAGAAAGAGTCAGAAGCAATGGGTGAAGAGCTAGACCGTAGCTGTTTTTAGAGAACGGTCAGGCCCTGATAAATAGCAGCCAATAAAAAGAACACAAATCCAAAATTCGGCCATTGGCAACATCTGAATAGATTGGAAGATAACCTGCCACGAGTTTCTGACTAGGAACGCAAATGATATATTTGCAAAGCCAATAGTGAATCAAAATGGTGCGTTCCAACACCGAGACCGGACCAGCTGACTCAGAAAATGCGCGAAAGAAAGTAGAATACGAGGATAAGGACGAAGTTCCATCTGAGGAGAATGAAAAAGAAAGTTAGTACGAGCATAGATGGTCGCACCCAAATGAGCCAACCCGGTCAAAGCACTAATATCACGAAGTATGATGGTAAAGGGGCTGGAAGGGAAAAATGAGACATTGTAATCAGAAGACAAAAAAAAAAACAGTGATGTGGGGAACAGATTCTGATCAAAGGGAGGCAGTGCTAGTAAAAGCTCTATGAAGGAGAGCATACCATTGTCTTCAAGATAAGTGTAGGTGTCTACATCAAATTTCATGCGCTAGAACCAAGTCTCGAAAGATGAGTCAGGTTTGGGCCAGGTACGGATGGGATTGGACTGAGTAAGAGGAGAAACACTCAAGGGTTCAGAAAAATGGAGGTTATAAATAGAATGGAACAGTTGGATCAATGGAGCTAAGGCAATAGCTGTATTACTAATAAAAATAGGGCCTAGGGAGCACAGACCATAGTTTTCATCGATGGTGTAGACCCCAAAGACGCCAACCGAATGATCGTCCAAGGCGGCCTGGTAATCACCGAAGGTTGAAGTAGTTTTTTCATGGGAGCAGAGGAAGAAGACGCCATAGCATGAAGGTTAAGAGATTTATAGTGATAAAAGATGAGGAAAAGTAAAATAGTGAAAAGAGAAAGGTTGGGTCTATATAGCCGAGTTGAAAGTTCACCTTAGGATAGGTGTTACGACCCAATTCGAGGGAAGAAGAAAGACAGGGAAAATGAAGGGCGGTGCCAGACACGATGTGACCTGGACATGACGGGAAAAACGGCACATTAATTAGCGCAATTATGGTTTTTGACAAGACATAATGGGGAAGGTCACACATTTATTAAGGAAACGATAGATTTGCATAGGAAATGTAAGTATCAGTCATCGAATCGCGCGAATGACGATAAAAGATAAAAATGAAAGGTCAGCAGGTCGAACCAGTAAAGCAGTCAGTGGCATCAACCCAACTTTACACGTCTGGCTAAGAAATTCTGCATCGATCTCGTCTCTCGAAACAATCAAGCCGAATTTGGGGGACAATAGTTAACAGAAAATAAATTTCTCCCAAGGACGAAGAGGCCGAATGTATCAAAGGATGAAAAGAATGATGTATCCATGGAAGAACAAGGATGACATATCTAAGGACGAAAAGTCATGATGTCATTTCGGATGGGACGAAGAATGACTCGACCCAGAAAGACTTAATTCAGAACGATTCGAGGAATGGGTAAAGAATCATGAAGAAAAATGAAATACTTCCAAAGCGGTTGGCCAGTTATGAGATATATTCGACGGTTATTACACAATCTGGTGGTGACTCCCACGATCTAGTAAGTTACCCAACGGTTGCACGCACAATCCAGCAGTTGCTCGCATGATCCAACAGTTACATGTGTGCAGAGAACGTGGGGGTTTAGTGGGATGAAGACGGCCAAACTGCTGGATACTTTGGTGGAATCATGCATTATAAAAGGCTCAAGTACGGAAAGGAAAAGGGGAAGGAAAAAAATGACTCCAAATAGCAAGTATTTTAATTTCTTAGCTTTTTAATCTCTAGCGCTGTAATATGTGTGCTTGTGCCCTTTGGAGGCATTTTCTTGGAATAAATCACCCATTTCTGAGACTGTGGCTCATGAGGTTTAAACCTTACACGTATATTAACATGATTTTGTGCAAACACGATTCAATTGAACTTGTTTTGTTATGGATGTTGTCAACAAAAATAGAACTAACAGAAGTGCTCATTATAATTACTAATTTGCTTAAAGGTTTGATTAAGTTCTCTTTCGGCCTACCCATAAATCATTTATTATGGCTGCTGATTTCTCTTCATCATCATCAAAATTTTGATTTCATTCAATTTCTCATCGTGAAAAATTAAGTTTATTAGTTGATCATGCATAGTGCTTCCATTTTTCTCTAAATAACATGAGATTAGTTGATCAATGTTTTGATTATAAGTTAATTAACAACTTGCAAAAAGCTCATAATGCAACCAATATATGTATAGCTAGCTACAGTGGTCAAATTGCTTAGTGCATGTGGAAATGTGCAAAGGAAAGCATGGAAAAATTAATATGATTCTTGGGACCACGGAAGATAGAAATGTACATGTACCGAAAGTTGTTATAATTAAATTAAATGCTTAATTATGTCTGATACCCACGCCTTCGTGTATGCTTAAACATTGACAAAACCAACTCAAAAGCACGATAGAAAATAAAATACACTTAGGAATAGGATGCTTGAACTTGAACCCTTAACGGAAGTAGAGAAAATTATCTTCTTTAGTATTAAGCTTTCTTCTTCCATAAAATTCAATTCAATCATTTGATTTTATCTCTAATATTAGTTCTGATTCTCAGTTAGTTAATAAAGTATCAATATTAAGAAAGAAAATAATTTATTTTCACAAGATATTGTCTTGCTAGGTCATGCTGTACATCATCATATCACATAATGGCTATAGCTTAAGAGTTACACAACAAGAGACCCCATTTTGTCACTTGCATTCACATGTGAAGCCATGCTTGTGGGACGTCCTGGTATTAGTGAAGCTGCCATTAGAATGTTCCTTCAAGAATTACTAATTAAAAAATATACAAAATTAATAAAACAAACAATAAATCAATGGCAGAAAGGGAATGATGGAAAGTATGTTATTGGGAGATCCAAGGAAGGAGTAAAAAGAGACTCAAAGACAAAAGTATGGAGAAGCGAGTTACTCATTTTTCTGAATCATTATACAATGCCCATCCATATATATGTATATATATGGATCATTTTCATATCCAGACGTCCGGAACATCCGAATGCATATTTTTTCAATAAAACAACTTTGATTTATTAATTGATTCATAAAGCAACATTGCATTATTGTAGAAAACACGCAAATATTATCATATACATACACACACACACATATATATATATATATCCCATTAAAGATTATAAAAGAAGCAACAGTTATATATCTTACAGATAAGATGGGTTTGTTTACAGAAACCCAGAAGAGGGAGAGAGGCCAAGGGTATGCTGACTGAGTCAGTGCGCGTGCGCGCGGTTGCTGCTAATTACTGGCATTGCGCATGATCCTATATAACAGAGCCTAGAGATTAAATATATGTTTCCCTCTGGGTGAGTTCATGTTCCAAGTCTTCTAGACTGCTGCGAATGTGTATGTGGCCATTATTTACAAGCACAATGAGAGGAGTTATGGGTCTCCGGTTTTGCATGCCATCTTTTTAATTTATTTATTAACTAGAACATTACCCGCACTTTTGTGCGAGTTAAACATATATTTAATTATAATTTTATATCATAAAAAATATAATATTATTTTAGATATTGATCTTTTAAATATTTCATATTTCATCGATTTTATAATATAAATGAGATAATTTGATTTATTTATATTTAATATATATATCATATTCGTTTGTCACTTAATTGTCGAATAATATTTCTTATTCACACTATAATTTCTCTATCCTCTCTATCTCTCATTTGAAATCATATATCTAACTATGAATAACTTTTAAAATACTTAATTTTCTTTCGGATGAATTCCAGTTAAATTTAATGTAATTTATTCAATTTAAACTTAAATTTTCTTATCTAACTTCAAATATTGCCTTTCAAAAAAAAATTCAAATATTGATCAATCCAGATTCACTTTACAAAAATTAATAGTTAGAGTCTGCATGTTTAAGTACAACAAATAATAAAAAGTTCATAAAAAACTTATTAAACTAATTTAAAATACAGATTAACTTTCCAAAAACTAATAATCGGAGTCTACATCCCAAAGCACAATAAATAATAAAAAAATCATGAAAAAATTTATAAAAATAATTTAAAGTAAAATAACAAAAAACAATCAACAATAGACTCGAAATCACAAAAATGGCTAGGTTTTGTGAATGGTTGTTATTTATTTTTCTTATTTTAATAAAAAAAAATACGTTTTATATTGTAATAGTCTCTTATTTTAATAATGAAATTATTTTAATTTTATAATTTTATAATAAAAAATTAATTATAGATTTTTTAATTGTATAATTTAGTAATAAATATGAGATTTTATTTTAATATTGTAATAAATTTCTTATTTTAATTTTATAATTGAATAATAAAAAATTAATTATAGATTAGATGCAACATACGTTTTTTAAATTTTAATGGGATGTTATAATATATTTTTCTCATTATAATAGGTTTCTTATTTTAATAGTTTATCATTATAATTTTGAAAATTAATAAATTTTAATTTTGAAAAATAACATTTGAAGAGTATTTTAGAGTTGCTCTTTATGTTGACTATGTTTAGTTGTATATCACAGTTACATTTAATATTAGTAGATTAGATATTTTATTATTATATTTTATAAAGAAAATAGAATGTGTAATGGAATCGAACCTGGGCTTTGGGCATGGGGAGTGCCCGATACTCTTGGTTATTGGTGGACCTATTTACCGCCATCAATGTTCAACTCGAAATTTTGTTAAAATGTCTAGTTTATTAATGAGATAATTTTCAGTCGAGCCTCTAAAGATAAAGGTATAGGAACAGTCATTGAATTTCTCATTAATCAATAAATCACATTTGTTTCTCATTCTGCATTGATTCATATGATTATATGAAAAATGCTGGAATTTAGATTATGCGTATTGAATCACATGAAATTTTATCCAACTCCATAGAAATGGAATGTATGAAATACGAGCAATCATATCTGGAAGTCGATCTAAGGTAAGTGTTTGGATCTATTATGACATATCCACTAGGCGCTCAACAGATTTTTTGTCAAAGGTCCAAGAGATGTAACTGCTTAAGACATCCTCTTACCACCTTCAGTGGAAATCGTTGATAAGATGCAGCATATAACTAACCTAACGGAACTAATTGATTTGTGTATTGGATTACTTACAAAACAAAAGACACTATGCATGGGGAAAATGTTAAGTTGGGTTAAGTTGAGAGCCAACCCGATCATGCCCCTAGTACAATCATTTTAAATAGTATTGAGACTTAGATCTTCTTAATTTAGATCATCACTCCTAATTTTTCAATCAACAATCCATAAAATTTTCTATGAAACTTTTTATTGTTCAAAGCATCCCCTTTACTTTATTTTATTTCCAATTAAACAAAAGCTCAAATGCAAACATTGCTTATCCCTTTATCCAAAACAAAGACTAGATATCTTTTGATGTATGACAATTATCCAACCCTTAAATTTGAAAAGAAATTATTGCCTTGTATAGATTTTGAATTTCACTAACAGAATTCAATCAGTGAAAAATGTGTCCAATTTTGATGTGTTGGTTATGGTTCTATACTGCAACTTCATTTTCTTTTCAGTCTCAGCACAAGGAATTTATCAATAGTTTTTTTTAAAAAAATAAAAAAATAACAATAATAATTCAATAATAAATATTATTGGAATTTTGTTTTTGTTTTTGGTTAATTTTATGAAGACCAAGCACTTTATTAGTTTATTGAATCCAGGCCTCCCTTCTCCTTTTGGGCCGCACTTTATTGAATAAAAATCTTGCTTATGGTGTAATCGTGGGATATTGGACCACGATGACGGTGAGGCTTGAAAGAAACTTCAGTGGGCTTTCAGTAAGGTGGAAAAATTTGTACTTAAAAATAAACTTATTAAACAACCACATATTAATTTTCATTTTTATTTTTTTAATAATTGAGAAATATTATATATAAAAAATTAAAAAGCCAAAAATTGATACAATTAAGATAAAGCAGCCCCATGGTGCTTTCCATGAAAGCATAAAAAAACTTTCTTTTATGCTGGATTATTAAGGCTATTGAATTAGCTTATCATAAGGATTAACCTTAGCCCAGACGTCTTCAGATTAAGTGGTTGAATTGTCAAAAAATTATCAGTATTATGTGTTTTCGCTGTAATTACACCTTTAATTATTCATCTTTTTATGATATGATCACAAAATACTTTTCAATGTTTAAGATTCAAGTTATAAAATTTTCATTCTTAATTATCCAAGATTAAATTTCTAACAAGAATCAAATAATGGGGGATCCATTTGGATGAAAATGAAAAACCTTCTTACTGATAATATCAATCGTTTGCTGTCATTATTACTCGAACTCGATTTACGCATTCACAAAAGATAAATATAACTGTACCCAGAGACTATCTTTCCCTCATATTAACAGCACATTTAACAATTAATATAAGTTAAATAATTTCAATTAGTGTCGCACGCTGATTAATGTATATCAAACCCAGATTAACGTAGTAACCTTTTTTAATTCGCTCTATTTGATCATCACTTTCCAGGAAAGACGTACAGTTCTTCAAGTTTGACCAGATAAAGTTACCATGCTGGAAGGTAATTACATGGGAAAAATAGTCCAAATTAAGATGACAAATTTCATGAATGAAACCTTTTTCCAATATCACATGGTAATTAAGAGCTTGAGAAAAATAAGCCGCACATATATATTTATATTATATAGTTTTAATGATGATGAACGTGATGTGACAAATGAACCTATAGATTCGTAGCTGTCAACATCGGACAACGATGAATTATATTATTATTACTATTCTTTGAAGTAATTTGTTTGACTTTAACTTGATATACAAATCATTCATCGTCTTATTCATCCCTGTAGATCCGGTCACGGTTCTGGTTTGGAACCGTGGACCGAATTGGAATCGAATCAATTAGAACCGGACAGTTTCGGTTCCAATAGATTTTGATTACAATTTCGAAATCGGAATCGTTATGGACCGATTCGGTTGGGATTCCACCTCCAACCGAATCGGTTGGAACCGCTGAAATCGTTTGGTTCAAACGGTTCCGATCAGAACCGTACGGTTCCGGTTGGAACCCTTCAAACGGCTACTAGCCGTTGGGAAAGGGGCAGGGAGCCAAACTAAAAAAAAGGCCAACAACCATTTAAAAAATGTAATGTACAATTCCTATATACCTCTAATGACGGTAATAAAACAGTTATATTTAGGGGTATTTTCGGTATCAAAAAAAATTCTAAAATTCTATAAATATGGGTCATTTTTTATTATTTCAACACACCAATTTCTCAACTCTTTCAATTCCTACAATTCTCTTATTCTCAATTAGTTATTATCATTCTCAATTTTCTTATTCTTCTTACTTATTTCTTAAACAAAAAATAGCAAGTTAATATGAGAACATAATGTCAAATATGCTAACCCAAGAGAGCGGCCCTAGTGTCTGTTCACAATTACGGAGAAGAGAAGTTAAGTCTCGTTCCTCCGATATTTTCCAAATTCATTCTCATTTAGACCAAGACGATGAAGGTTCAAGAGCAGTTTGCAACCATTGTGGGGTTTCCTACAAATTTTTTGGCGGATACGGCAATATGATCTAGCACCTGGAAAGACATCATGCGGTTGAACTTGGACTTGATACGACGCAAACTCAAATGGCCAGGTACGCATCATCTAGTAGAGAGATACGAGTGATGTAGATTTATTTAAATATTCTGATGCAAAGAGAAGAATTTGCAAAATTAATTTATATGACACATCTTTCTTTAAGCTTTGGTGAAAACTTCATTTTAGTAATTACGTGCATAATGCTTTAAATCCTGCTACACGTAGAATGACTTGAAACACAACAAACGTCATATTTTTAAATTATACAGAGATGGTACAATTATTTTAAATGAAATATTTAAAGATATTAAAGTTCGTATTTTTATATGTTCTGATATTTGGAGTGACCATTGGCAAACACACTCATATATATGTGTGACTTGTTATTGGATTGATGCATCATTTACCATGCAAAAACGACTTATTGAATTTAGAGTTTTTGATGACCAACATACTGTACAAAATATTTATAGAATGATAAAGGTAATTTTTTATGAATATGGTTTAGTAGATAAAATTTTAACAATTGGATTTGATAATGCATCTGTAAATACTGCATCCATCAATGATTTAAAAGAAATATATCAACCAAATTTAGAGGGTTGGTTTTTTCATATTCGTTGCACATGTCATGTCATTAACTTATGTGTTCAAGATGGTTTGCAAAAATTATCACCTTTCATTGATCATATTAAGACGACATTTAATTGTATTTGGTCATATTCTCAAGTTAGGAGAGAATGGGCAAAGTTTTGTAAAATAAATGGTATTAAACCGATTAAATTTTCAAGAGATGTTCCAACAAGTTGGAATTCAACTTATTTTCTTTTATGTAAATCATTACAATATAAAGATAGATTATGTAGTTTTTTTCTCAACATGTTCAAAATAGCACACTTTTTCCTAGTCAATGGGATATTTGTGAAAAAAATTTAGAATTTTAAAAGTTTTTAATGATTCTACTTTAATTTTTAGCGGAGTTTATTATCATACAGCACATTTATTTCTTCTTGAAAGTTTGAATATTGTTGGTACTCTCTATGAACATCTTGAAAGTAACGATCCTAATGATATTGTTTTATTAGAAGCCATTATTGTTATGAAGGTAAAATGGTTGAATTATTTTAGAGAAATTCATTTACTTTATCATATTGCTGCTGTTTTTTATCCTAGATTTAAATTAGAAGATTTGAATAGCGCTTTACAAGCTTACTATGGTTATTTAGGAATATTAGATGAAATTGATATTACAAGAATAATAGTGAGATTAAGAAATGATTTAATTGAGTTATTTAATGATTATATTGTAAGATATAACTTAGAAACATTAGGTGAATCTAGTAGTAGCGAACCAGTAATTCAAACAAGATTTAGCGCAGAGGATCGTTGGTTACTGCAACAAAATAAAAAAAACTAGGGAGACGACAACTAATAACCCGAATTATATAATTATTTATCTACAAATTTCGAGTTTCCTACTGAAAGTTTAGTTAGTAAAAATTTTAAAATCCTTGAATGATGGAACCGACATCAAAATATATATCTTGTTTTATCAATTATTGCAGCACTTATTTCCACCGATGCGGTTGAGCAAGCCTTCAGCTTGGGAGGCAATATATTGGAAGCTAGAAGATCTTCATTATATCCAAGCACTCTAGAAGCAACAGCGTGTGTGGATGTTTGGACTCGAGCTGATCTGAGACAACAAGAAGATGCCCCGATGATTTTGAAGACTTATTCGATAATGCATTTGCAACAACAAGTGTAAGCGGAACCGGAGCTGAAGGATCAACTGATAATGATGATTGATAATTACAAAATTATAAATTTCCAAAGGGAAAATATCTTAAAATTATAATAGAATTACGTGAGCTTTGATTCCTCTCACCCTTGAAGGATAGTAGGCAACTTAAATTTTTTAATTTTAAGTTCAAGCTCTTTAATTTAATTATTTATTTATTTATTTATTAAATTAATCTAATTTATTTTAAATTATTTTCGAATTTTTTATATAATTAAAAAAAAAAGAGGTTCGAACCGGAACCGACCGGTTCGATTCCGGTTCGGTTCACGGTTTCAGTTCCACACTTGTGGAATTCCAAATCGGAACTGAACTGCCGGCCCGGTCTACTATTATGTATGCTAAAACTCTCCAATTAAACTATTGAATAAATACACTAATTGCTAGTAAGAAGGAGAAAAAAACTCTCTCGATAGAACAAACCCTAAGTCGTCTTCTTCTTTCACTAGTCGTCCACCACACCATGAGTTGTGGTCGACGGTTGCACCATTTCAACCCTCCTCTTTTTTGTAATATCCAATTGTATGTATGGTGGCATGCATTTCCAACCACCATTATAAGTATCCAAATCATTTTTGGGTGAAATTTCAAATTTGATGCAAACTTACAAAATAACCTTATGTGAGAACTATTTATTTGTTGAAAATTTGAGTCGTGTCATGGTTATAAATTTAGAGCTAATTCAGAGATCAAACCATACCCAACAATAAGCTCCAAGTAAGAGAGCTTAGAGTGTAAGCTCCAAGGACGAGAGCTTGGAGAGTGTAGTTAGTGTGTGAGGTTTTTTGTACAAGTTTTGTAATACTTGTAAATTCTATTCTTTTATAATATAGAGTATTTATTTTTCCTCATAAAATACTATTCAGTGATCAGAGAATCACAACAAGTGGTATCAGTAGCTTTGGTTATACATTGGGGATCCTGAAGGTGAAGAACAAAACTCGGTTCATAAAATTCGGGTTTCAGAAAAATTCTCAAAAATCAAAATTGAGCATACCATCAGTCTGTTCACTTCTAGACGAGCACGGTGGTATTTTTCGGTGATCAAACGAAGCTCCTGAGAATCCGCATGCTCCACACGCGCCATCTAGAGAGAAAATCATGCGCCTTTATTCGCGACACGCTCGATCAATGGAAGAAGACGCTGACATGTCTACCACGTCATTATTCTGCTATAGTCATTCGACACAGTCAACAGCCACTTCAGAATATCTGGTACAATCAGCTGCCACGTCATCTGTCATAGGCAAGACACGTCAACATATCTGATAAATTTCATTGAGCCCCCTAAAGTCTCTGAAATTTATATGTTAGCCTTAGAAATTTTAAAAATTTACAAAATGATCCATGTGTCGAATTTGGACCAACGAAGAGTCAAATCCACCATTTGTTACAGTTCCAAAGATAATTGTGATCTCCGATTTTTGAAAATCAGCCCCGATTTTATCATATTTTTCATTTTAAATTTTAAACTTAAAATAAAAATGGAATATTCCTCTTTTGGTGCGATGATCGAGCTGATAACAACCAATTACTCCCTCTGGAGGCCTCGGATGATAGATTATTTACACCGTAAAGATCTGTTTGATACAATCAAGGTGAATGAAGTGAGACCAGATTCTGTCAAAATGAGTGATTGGAATAAACTGAACAAAAAAACTCTCAGTCAGATTAGGTAGTGGATCAATCACAATGTCTTCCACCACGTAGTATATGACAAAAGAAATGTGGACGAAACTGGAAGACATGTGCTAAGCAAAGACTGCTCGGAATAAAACCTTAATAATGAGGCGTATGGTGAATTTGAAGCTACATAGTGGAACTTCTATTGCAGAACACACCAATGAGTTCCAAAGCCTTGTGAACCAATTGTCTGTAGTAGACATGCAACTGAGAGATGAAGTACAAGCTCTCATACTATTCAGTTCTCTTCCTGATAGCTGGGAGACATTGGTGGTTACCCTTAGCTATTCGACTCTATGAGGCAAACTTACCATGCCTACGGTAAAAGATATCATGTCAAATGAGAAGGCCAAAAGAAAACATGTGGCATATATCTGACACAAGCCATACTCATGTAGAATCGAGGAAGACAACGAGATAAAAATCAAGATAGATGGAGAATACAAGCAAAAATATAGACGAATCCACATACGGAAGAAAACCTACTTACAAATTTTCTATTGTGGCATAAAATGACACTTAAAGAAGAATTACCGAAAGCTACAACGAGAGCAGGGCCAAGGCAATTTCCAGCCCAAGAATAACGAAAGAGAGACACTAGTAGTTATCCAATGAGATGTAGCTATATACTCCATGCAGGAAGAGACATGTCTTCACACAACAACCTAAGATATTTAGTGGGTGATAGATACCACAGCATCCTACCACATCACTCCTCATATAGTTTTCTTCGTAACATATAAAATATGAGACTTTGGTTCATCGAAGATGGGAAATATCAGTTCCTCTGGAATAGTAGGAATTGATGATATTTAATTTCTTTGAAGGATGTTCTGCATGGTCCAGAACTTCGACTGAATGTACTCTCGGAGATAGCCCTTGACAAACAGGGCTATGACACTCACTTCAGAAATGACACATGGAGAATAATAAAAGGTGTCATGGTTGTCGCCCGATGACATATTTGCGGCACACTATACAAGACTTATGTGAAGATTTGTGAAGACAGCCTCAATATAGCTGGAAAAATAGGCTTCTCAAAATCTGTGGAATCAGAAACTCGATCACATGAGTGAGAGAAAGTTGTCTTCCCTGACCAAGAAAGATCTTATCATGTATGTTGTACTAAGTCCTGGAAATCATTGTTTGTTTGGTAAGTAACACAGAGTCTCGTTTAATTTCTCTTCAAAGAGAATATCACAATTGTTCAGTCTGGTGCACTCTAATGTCTTTGGTCTATTGGAGGTTGATTCACTGGTCGGTAACAAGTATTTTCTAACTTTCATTAATGATGTTTCTCGGAAAGTATAAGTGTATTCCCTGAAGATAAATGATCTAGTCATGGATTAGTTCAAGTTATTCCAAGTCATGGTAGAGCGTGAAACAAGGAAGAAACTGAAGTGCCTCCGCATAAATAATGGAGACGAGCATAATTCTAGGGAGTTAGATTCCTACTGCAGAAGACACGGCATTCGACATTAAGAAATATTTCACACACCCTCACAAAATAACGATTTATGTGAGAGAATGAAACACACCATTATGAAGAAATTCAGAACACGATCAGTATGGCTAAACTGCCAAAACCATTTTGGGGAGAAGTTTTCCTACTGCACGTTGGGGTTAGTGCTCAGAGCACCAATTCCCTGTTGTATTTCTTTAAGAATACTATTATAAAAATATTTTATTATGAATAAAATAAGTAGTTTCTATAATATATATATATCTTTTAATATGGTAAATACGTAATAGACCTTATGATGATTAGTCATGATATAGTTGCAAAAGTGTCGCAACTGACATTGAGTTGTATCATGACGTTGTCATTCTCAGACAGTTCATGGTCAAGTTTTACACTACTTGGTTAGTAAAGTAAACCCGCTGAGACCGGTACATGTTGTATATTAGAATATTTGATTCCAATATTTTCTCAATGAACCATGAGTCTTGGGGACTCGTATGGACGTGTAGGTGTTTATAGTGGATAAACATTGAATGACTCACCGAAGATTCTTAATGGATGGTACACCAACGTCAATAAGAATCTTCTCGGGTTGAGTAGAATTTATGATTCTTCGACTTGAGATACCACTGTGGGCACATAATACATCTTTCGCACTTAGATGACAGTCATGTCACCGATCTATTTAGATCAGACCTCCGTCTATTCCTTGGGTGTGGACAAATCCTCAAGGTGTCATGTGTGTATCGAGATAGGATCCGTCAGTTCTGTGTACAGAGCATTGGTAGTCCATATATAATTAGCAATCAGATAAAAATCATAGGCCCGTGGTACACTTTAGAAGCCAGTTCTAAGTGTTCTTTTTTAGATTACTAATAGAGACGTGGACGGGATATTCCCTATAGAGATTTAACGTTTACATTTATATCTCTAGGATATATCTGGATACCTGTGACGGGGGAATTATATATTTTTCATGACCTCGGCCTGTATGATTCAGTGAGTTTATCCGTGGTCGTCATAATTTACGGTGGGTAAATTATGGACACGAAATTGGATTTTGTGACGGATATGTCTGAATGTAGAGAGTCTCACTAATGACATATACTAGTAGAGCACTAGGGAAAAATTTATAAATTATACTGATTATTTATAAGTCGTTTAAAGGTTAAACGAAAAATACATTTTAATGGACCTAATAGTCATTTTCTTAATTTTTGTATATTTGCATTTAATGATTAGATTTTATCAAATACACATTAATTAATTGTTAAATTGAGATATTTGACTAATATCATAAATATATATGTATTTGATATTTAATGTAAATATAATACATATATTTAATATATTTATATTTAAATAATTATTTAATTATTTAATTGTTAAATGATTAAATTAATTAAAATATAAATATCTTAAAGTTGTGATATTTATGGAATGCTTTAGTTGCTTTATTTGACTTTAAGAAATCATTAAATAGTTTGATGATGACTTATGCAAGTTGATAAAGTAAATTAAATGAAACAAAAATAATATCTAGTTATTATTTAGCTACCAAATTCGGCCAGGCCATTTTTTTGAAGTATAAATTGTTTTGTTTCATTTTAGGGTTTCATAAGTTTATTAGACACAAAAATAACACAAAAGAAGTTGAGAGAAAAGTTTAAAGCAAAAAGGAAAAAGCTTAGAAATCTTTAGTATTTGTAAGTTTTTCTTTAAAGTCTTCAACGTGAAAAATATTTCTAACATGCTTAGATTCAATTTGTGATGCTTTGATTTCATATCTACTCTTATAGTTTGTGTTTAATTGGTTGTGAACTTGAATGAAAGATGTATGCATGTAAGTAAGCTTGAAATGGTTTCAATGGCTTACTTTTGATTATTTGATAATCATGTTGTCATTCTAGAGTTGTTGAGCTACTCCTTGGTGACCTAGAATTGTTCTAGAGTTATTTCAAAGTGGTGAGACTTGTTTGGTGTTGCAAAGAATGAATTAAAGTGTTGGATTTTAAAGATTTGGTAAAATTGATCAATTTGATGAAATTATAAAATTAGGGTTCTTAAGCCATTCCAAATTTGGGGCTTTTCATATATGTGATGTATTATGGAGTTTATATGATGCATGTAAAATTTTAGGTTGATTGGATTTGATCTTGGCATGTTTTAAACAAAAAAGGCTAAATTGCAATTAACCAAAAATTGGGGGTGCTCACGGGAATTAGACAAAAATTGGGGATTTAGTTGCAATCTGATTTCGATGAGTTGGACTTGTTGGAAGTCATTTTAGAAATGGTTTAGAATCATCCAAAATTGTATTTGACAATTTTTGGAGTAAAATGATCATGTTGCAAAATTGTAGGGTAATTCGGTAATTACCAAGAAATTTGATTTCTTGTGTAATTTTTTAGAATTTAATAATTGGATAATTAAATAAATAAGTTTATTTATTTGATCCAATAAAAATTTTGAAATTGGAAAATTTTGATTTTCCACTATTTCGATGCGTTACCGGATTTTTGCCATAAAACCCCTACACTGCCTGCTACCTGATCAATAGATCACCATCTGTATCGTTGAATTTTGATATTCCGGAGAAAGTATGGTTTGGTAAAAATCTTTTCTACTCTCATATTAGAGTATTCGGTTGTTTAGTCGTTGCACATATATCCAATGAGCTCAAACAGAAACTCAATGTAAGGACTACTCCATGTATGTTCCTAGGCTATAGAGATAAAGAATTTAGATACTATTGTAAGATCCGAAGAAAAATATGGTCATCAGAAGTCAAAATTTAGGAGTTCCTTGAAGAGCAGGCAATTGAAGTTATTGAAAAGCTTCAGAGGTGGAACTAGAGGAGGAAAATGAGGATGATGAGTAGAGAATAACTATATTTTCATTTTAATATTGATAAAGGTAATTTCATAATGCATATTAAATTGATATATAAATATACTGATAATGACATCGATCTTAAAATAGTCATGTAGTAATACTGAACACTGGGTGGTTCGGTATTTGAATAGTATTACTATTCTTAAATTATATATTTTTAGTAGTAGATTTTAGAATACGGTCGAATTACTATAACCTAAAAATTACCACACTTCGTATATTGGATTTGGAGTTCCAATGATTTAACCCAATGTACCACGAGTAATGGAAGCTCGTATAGACATGTGGGTATTTGCTACAGCGAATAATGAATGAATCACAGGTGATTCCTAAAAGTTGGAAGTACACACCATCATCAATAGGAATCTCTTCGAGTCGAGTAGCATAGGTGATCATTTGACTGTAAGATAGTATTGATTTTGTGTGTGATGCTCCACACTTTGATTTCATATATATCAAAGACATTTCATGGTCTGACCGATAGATATTTATTGCGTGTGGACCGATACACTCGTTAATCAAGTGCGTATCAAGATAGGAACTGTCGGCCTATATATGTACCCTAAAGGGTTAAGGTATCCAGATTATTAGTCATGATTCTTAAGACTTTGGCCAAAGCCGATCACCTATGGTGGATCACATATATCATAAATTGTATTTTAATTAGTTGTAAAAAATCGTGGACATGTCGACAATATGAGACGTGCGTTTTAGAAACTTGACGGTGTAATATATTTTTCTAAACATAACTCGGATAGCCTACGACGAAAGTATTGTTAAATATATGTGATGACCTCGACTTTTATAGTTTAGAAAGTTCATTCATATTCTTCGCGAATTATGAAGTGGTTGAATTACGTAAATATAAGTTAGGCTTACATGACAAATGTGTCTGAACTTAGAGAGTCTCACAATATGAAGTGTACTCTTTGAGCACTTGGGTAGCCGATAATGTTTGATAATAAATAATATTTGATATTATAATTATCAATTAAAATAATTAAGTGTTATAGGATAACATTAATTTTTTGCTTTGACCTAATTGGGTTAATTGGATTAATCCAAAATCATACAATGACTTTGTTATAATTTCATAAATATCTCTATCATTGGAGGATATTTTGATAATTATAAATATTTTTCTTGATTTAATTAGATTAAAGCAAAGTGATAGAAAATAAACTAATCCATTTGTTAAATTTTTTCTTGATTTAATTGGATTAATCAAAGTGATAGACAAAGGTGATTAGTCACACCTAATTATATATATTTGGACAAACTGGATTAAGCCAACAAAAAAGTTAATTAGAACTTATATTAATTAAAAATTACTTATATTTTGATATTAAAGGCAGCTTGAGCAATGTTTTAATCAAGCTTTAGAAAGCTAAAACAAGAAAGAATTAGAGATATTAGTCTAAGTAAAGTTTTTGTGAGAGAAGTTTTTGAAGTTCTCTATAACAACAATGAGAAGAAGATTGGATCTTGAAATCAAGCTTGCTAGCTTTGGAAATTCTCTACAACATTTCAACGAGGAGAATAAAATTGAATCTTGGAATCAAGCTTGTTATGTAAGTTTGATCTTCTCTAAAGCTATGTTTTCATAGCTTAAAGTTGAAATAGGCTAATGAATTGTATATGGATGTTTTGGAAGCATAGATACAATATGCTTGTAATTTGGTAAAATGTTTTCATGTTAGACATGGATCATAAAATTAGAGTTTGGAACTGTAAATGAAATCTTAGAGTTATGGCTATCATTCTAGAATCACTTGACCACTTTTGAGTAACCTAAAATTATTCATGAGTCATTTTATTATGGGATTCTAATTTAGTTTGTATTTTGATTCAAACTAATGCATATATGTATTTAGAATACATATATATTTGTTATAAAACATGAGTTGATGTTGGTTTTGATGTTAAAATTGGACTTTTAGGTGTATTGAAGTGTTTGGAGAAAATTGGAAGTGTTTAGAATTGGATTAAAGGTAAAAATGTTATCTGCCAATATTTTACACAAGGCAACGTCGCCAGCATCGCGACACTATTCTCCAGCGTCGTGACACTGAGCTCTCAGAGCTTTAGACATCGCGACACTCACCATTTGATGTGATCCAGAATGTGTTCTGTTTGTTGGGCCAAGTTAACTTGAAGTTATGGCTGATTGCATGGCTTAGTCAGATTGGTGTATTTGGGTCATTTTGGTGGATTTGGAAGATTCCTTGGGTTCTGGAGTTTAGTCCATACATGAGACTTTATATGAAAGATTTATTATGTCTAAATCAAGAATGAAATGGGTTTTGGACGTGCATGGGCTGCCTTGATTTATTTTTCGGCTTTATTTCCGAATGGTGCATTAGCAGTGGCGAGATTTGTGCAGTCTTCGTATTTTTGACGTAACTTTCTCGTCCGATGTCCGATTTTGGTGATTCAAGTTGCATTGGAAAGAAAACTCGTAGCTCTACAACTTTGTAGTTACTTCAAACTCATGTTCGGACTTATTCTTGATCCAAATGAGGACGCAACATATCTCTACAGTTTTTATATTTTATATTTTTTTTAAGGTTATGTGTTATTTAAGTGCTGTGCTGAACTTTAATTATATTACAAAGCCATGTACGAAATTTTCAAGTATTTTATATGTTATTGGGTTTATTTTATTAGGGTTTTATTATATTTGGGTAGAATTATGGTTAGCCACCTATTTAAAGGGGGATTATTCATTATAATTGGGAATTAACCAAGAACATGTCTTTTTACAAAATAAATTGACTTGTGTCATCTTAAGGGAGTGAATTCTTCCTTGGTTTTACGGAACAAAAGCTTATCAACGTGTGGCAAGCGTTGTGGTGCTGTATCGCTGTTCAGGATTCTCTAAAGAAATAAAGAAAGGTTCTTAAGGGCAAGGTTCCTTAAGGGTTGGACTTGATCTTGGAAGGATTTTGTTCTTACAAAATCAAGATTCACGGTTCTTGGGGCTTAGAACACGTGGAGTGGTTTGCTTGGCTTTTTTCTAGGCAGGTTTCTATCACCCTTACATGTCACGACGATAAGCATTCAAAAATTAGGAGTTGTGACTCCCAAGCCCAAGCGTCGTGACACACCGACAACTACTGCTTATGAACGCTGAAACTTTATTTTCTCCGTTCTTGAGTTTCCGGACTTCAATTTGGTCTCCGTTTTTTCTTATGGACTCGTAACAGAATATAGTATTCTATAAAATAATTTAAAAATACATGTATCATTGATATCCATGGGTTAGACTGAATTCCATCGCAAGTAGGGCATCGATCCGACCCTGGTGGTCCCACATCCCCTCCAACAGATGAAAGACCTTCTGAAACTAGTAGATCTCAAACAAAAAGAACTAAGCAAGGCATCATTCCATCAACCGGATATCCATGATCCAAATATATTCTGCTAACTGATGAGGGATAGCCAGAGTGTTTCCCACAAGACTAGAAGGCACTGAGGAATAAATGAGTGAAGAAACATGGCAGCGGAACTGTGATGTGAGAGACACATTAGAATGGTATTGTGCAGAGACACAATGATTTGTGTTATGCATAGACATAGCAGAAAAGTACTGTGCAGAGACACAGTGAAGTGTGAAAAGACACGTCCAATATGTCAACAAATATGGTCAATCGGGACAAAGCATTGTTGTGCAGAGACATAGCCAAGATAGCTATCAGATGATAATTATTTCGTATATAGATGAAGTAAGAGAATTATAGTATCCAGTTGTATGCATGGTGGCGTGCATTGCTAACCACCATTGCAAGCATCCAAACCACCTTTAGGTGGAATTTGAAATTTGATGCAAACTTACAAAATACCTTTAGGTGAGAATTACTTATTTGTTAATAATTTGAGTCATATTTTAGCTATAAATTGAGATCTAATTGAGAACTCAAATCATCCCCAACAAGAACTCCAATAAAGAGAGCTTAGAGTATAAGCTCCAAGTAATAGAGTTTAGATAGTGTAGTTAGTGTGTGAGGTTTTTTGTACAAGTTTTGTAATACTTGTAAATTTTATTCTTATAGTAATAGAGAGTATTTATTTTTCCTCATAAAATACTATTCCTTTATCATATAATCACAATCTTTTTTCCCAGATAAAGATCCCGTCTACCAAACTAGTCTCTTTCAACCCTTTCTCTATTCCCTAAATTTAGAACTTCCTCCCACGCCTGCTTTCAAACAGCCCCCAAACTTCCTATCCATTCACTCACAACCTCATTTCCCTTTTAATTCTTTTTTCCTCCTCATTTTTTTTTTTACTTTTTGCTCGCTGTGTCTACTTTCATTTTTCTGTCTCTTGCCATTTTTCTTCTCCTCTCTCTTACCATCTCTCGGTTCCCTCACAGTTATTTGTTTTGGTTTTATTTCGAGCCTAGAAAGGCTTGATTTATATTATGTATTTTTTGTTAGTTTCGTTTTGCTTCCAATTAATTGATATGGATTTCTACCCGTTTATGGTGGTAGTTAAGTCCAATTAGATTTTAATCTCTATTGGTATTTTATTTTTGGTTGGTTTCCTGTCCTTGTGCAGGTACATGGGGCAGTAACAAGATAAAGGATTTACACGACTTCACTGATATTTTTTCTGGCTTGTTAGAGCATGAAAAGCTTGTTGCATGTGATCCAGGTATGTATGATATATGTTTATACATGTGTAATATGCTTTTATTTTTCTTGATGTTCTATATGTATAAGTACGTGTGGTAAAAACCCTTAGTATATCTTGTGTTTGCACTTCACATACGCGTTTTTATAATTATCAAGACTTGGTCGTATGTATGAGTTTTTGGATGGAAATATAATCTCTACCATTCCTTGCTCACTAAATAGTGTGACCTTTGACTAGATGACGATGTACTATCCCTTTGTAAAAAAAATTTACATGAGTCTCAAGTGCAAAAGAACCAATGGGCCAAATTCAAAAGATAAGGGCAAAAACCCTTCACTTGAAAGAGTTTTTATTATGACTCATCTTATTTATTGGGAGAATAATATAACATGCAACCAATATTGCTCCATTTTAGGTCCTAGTGATCCTATGTTTTAACATCTATATTATGGACTTGGTTTGTTAAGAGATGTGATTTATTTGGCAGTGTCCCGCTCATAAAATAAGGTCTTAAGCCTTGATTTATGGTTTACTTATTTTTCACGCAAGTATTTGCTATGATTTGGTGTTTATGTCATATGCATGTGTGTAGTATTTAGAAAAATCTAAAGTGATGCATATTATTTCATGTCATAAACAGTTGAATACTTATTGGGTATCATTGTACTTGTATGAAGTATTGTTTAAGTCCATTTTGATTTTTTTCAGTGTGTGATTGTGTGTGTTTCATGTTATTGCATACCATTTCCTTTCCGGTATATTTCAAAGTCTTGTTTTTACTTCCCTGGTGTTATTTTTTTGCTAATTGAGTGCGCCTTTTAGTAAGGGGAGTAAGTCATGTGTGCATATACTCTTTCATGTGTTGTTTATCCTGGTATCTTCACCCTTTGTCATTTTGTGACAAAAAAATGAAGAGTAGTATATGAGAGAGTAGTAGTATATGGGAGTCATAGTATATCCATTTGATATCTCCGTTTTAAGAACGATTAAGGGGGAGTATGATATCTACTATCTATGTATACGTGCATGAGTTTTATTATTGCTTTATTTGTTCTTTGTAATTCTTGTGTTTTTCACTGCATATTCTTGTTTGTGAATGTTTCAGGTACGCAGGTTATTTGCTAAGGTGGCGTTGATTTCAAGATTATTTTGTTAGGTATTAGATCGAGTCTTATTGTAATAAGTCACTGTCTTGATGGTTGGCAGTTGGCTATTTTTCTTTTTGGGTCTTTTTCTTTAGTCCTTATAGTAGATAGTGTTTTATCAAGGAATGCCAAAGGGGGAGACTGTTTGTTCATTTTATTGACAATGTCTGTAACAAAAGAAGAACAATTCAATTTTGTTAGTGTAGCATTTGTATAGATGTTCAAACGAGTGGAGTTAGCGGCACGTTCATTGTTGGGTTCGAATGAAATATTCCAGAGCAAACGTTTGTGGTGTGTTCGAGTAAGCGTTCGAATGTATCTTTCCAAAGAGCACGCGTTCGTGGCGCGTTCGAGTGGTGTTCGAATTTCCATATAGAACTAAGTTATTTTAAATCCGTTTTTAACCTAATTTGCCTATATAAAGAACATATAGCCATATTCCCTTTTGTTGAAAAGATATTCTCTCAAAGCTGCAAACCTTCGTAGCTTTTCAACCTATTATTTTCTAAACTTAAAGACTTTATTATTTTCCTTGTCTTCGCTTTTGTTGTGAGATTGATCTTTGTTAAACCATCAACAAAAATCAAAATCCAATTTCTTAAACCTTCAAAGTTCTCAATGAGGAAGACTGGCATTTGGAGTTCCGGCGTTCAGAGTTGTATAGTTGATTCACTCATAGACTTCAGAGGTTATGACGAAAACCGAGGGATACGATCTTGAGAACTTCTTCAAGTTCTTGTAGTCTAGAGGTACTGGAGTCGGTGGAGTAGCCACCATAGGTCTTTTACAATCTCCATAAGTTTTTCTCTTTATGGTGGATTTGGGTTGGTAGCCAAGATACCTGGAGTGTTTTTTTACTCGCACGAGTTTTCCACTTCGTCAATAAATTATTGTGTTGATTTTTGTGATTGAATTTATTTCCTGCATTGATTTAATATTTTATATTGATAATTACTGTTGTTAGAATTAAGGGTGATTGTTAGGATATCTATAGTAGTAATAGTTATGACTTGTCTTGATTATTATGATAAATTCATCATAGGGTCAGAAACTTGGATAATTACGAACTTTCAATTGGTATCAGATACTGAACTCGATCTTTGACTCGTTAGCTATGGAACATAGTTAACCCTTAAATTGTCTCACATTCTTTGATGGGACTGAATATTTACATTGAAAGATTCATATGGGAGCGTTCTTTGAGTCCTTAGATTAGAGGGTCTGGATGATAGTAGATTATGGATGGAAACCTCCCGCGGTTATAGTTGATAGGGTCTTTTCTCCTAAAGACATACTAACCTCGACCAATGATGAATATGATGCTAACAATAGGAACAACAAGGTAATTAATGGCATTTATGGTGTTGTTTTCTCTCCTGAATTTAGGAGAATTTCCATGTGTGAAATAGTCAAAGATGCTTGGGACATCCTGCAGACTCTGCATGAGGGCACATTGTTTGTTAAAAATAATAAACTCCAGGATCTTGCTACTAGGTTTAAGGTCGCCAGAATGAAGGATGGTGAGACCTTTGATGAGTTCTACGTTGAAATTAACGATATCGTTAACTCCAGCTTTAATATAGGCGAGACCATTCCTACTAGTAAGATAGATAGAAAATTCCTTAGATCCATACCTGACAAATTCCTATCTAAGATCACTGTCAACGAGGAAAACAATGACCTTGATCACCTTAAACTAGAGGAACTCGTAGGTAGACTATAGAAATATAAGAATAAGAAACTTTATGGGTATGAAAAGCCCAAAACTATAGCGATGAAGATCGCGAATGAAGTAGCTCATGATCCGTTAAGTGATGATGATGATGATACCCTCACGGGTCAAGATTTAGCCATGTTTGCAAATAAATTTAAGAAATTTCTTAAGCTTAAAAAAGTTGGTCGTGATAGGGATAATGATGATATGCCTAGAGAGAGTTAAGGGTGGGAAAAAAGCTCGGGCCTGGCCCAGTCGGGGGTAAAAAACCCGGATTGGGCTCTAAAATGGGCGGCCCGGCTTGGTCCCAGGCCCGGACCTGGCTCAACTAAAAAATCCTGGGTCCGGTCTAACCCGGGCTTAAAATAAATAAATTATATATATATTATAATTATATATATATAATTTTTTATATTTAAAAAATCAGGTTCATGTAAAATTCGAGACTGTCCGGCCCGTCCCGGCCCAATAATAGCTTAGGCTGGCCTTTTCCTGGGCTCGGGATTGGCTTATCAAAGCCCGACCTGAGCCCGATCCATTGCCACCCTTAGAGAGAGTAGGTATAGTAGGAGAGAGTCTAGAGATGATAAGGGTAGCAAACCTCGTGGTATTCAATGTCCTGAGTGTGAAGGTTTTGGGCACATTAAATTTGAGTGCCCCACTTACCTAAAATCTAAGGGTGAGAAAGTCATGGCAGCCTCTCTTACTGTTTCAGAAGGTGTCTATACTTCTGATGAGTCTCCTAAGGATAAGAGCAATTTTATGGCATTTGCTGCTAGTGTGACTGGTGAGAGAGAGGATACTGTTAGTGATGATGACCCGAAATTCTCTCACGATGAGCAAATGAATAGAATAGTCTTCAGGTAGCCTATACTGAACTGTTTAATGAGAGTCTAACTATCAAGAAGGCGAATATACAGGTCAACAAGAGGCTGAAAGAAGTAGAGCTGGACAAGAATGAAGCTCAAGCTAAGTTCGAATAAAGTCTTGTGATGATTGATGACCTTGAGGAGAGGAATAAATGGCTAGTTGATAGAGTCCAATTTTTAGAAGCATAACTTGAAGATGCTAGAGTCTAGTTGTCTGTATTTTCTTATGTGAATAAAAAACTAGACCGCATGTTAGGGATTAGTGTTGAGCCTAAATGTGATAAGGCATCATCATCTAGAGTTGTGCATGTCCCTCCTAAACTTGGCTTAGGCAAGAAATCCTGTTGACTGCAGTCATGTTATTCCCCATGATGCTCCTCGTCATGTGACTTAATCTTGATCTAGAGATGTTGTGGGTAAACTTCACTATCATATAAGATTTGTGCATGTTTGTCATCATTGTGGCAAGGCATGACATATTAGGCCTAAGTGCTTTTTGTTGCACAAACACAAGAAAATGCGTAAAAGTGTGTCGCCTAGATTTGATTCTTCAAATCTAGTGACTCAAGTTTATGCACTAGCTAAAATAATACAATTCCTTATTGAGAAACTTGTTGTCTTGACTAGGAATTCTCAAGTGTAAGAGATTCCTAAGACAGTTTGGGTGAGGAAGTAAGATGACTTCAAATCTACTTCTGAATGCCTTGATCCTGAAAGACATGATGTGAGTGCACTTCGGTGTAACTCTTTTTAGAAATAGAATTTATTTTCCCATTGCATTTGTGTGCGCGTGTGTTTTAAATTTCTGCACGTTTATATTTTTATTGCATATGGGTGTGTTTGTTTTTCTTTGTTATTTACCCCTTGGTATATAGGATGGAAATCCGAACATAAATTTCATAACCGATTCTGAAGGGATGGTAGTATGATCTGCACTCGGGATACAACTCCAAGTATCATTGGATATTGACAAGTTTTTGTGTGTCTTTATATTTTTGTGGATATTAAAATTGAAAAAAAAATAAAAAATAAAAAATAAAAAAGACCCAAAATATTTTTTCAGGCTTGTTAGAGCATGAAAAGACTGTTGCATGTGATGGTGGTATGTATGATATATGTTTATACATGTGTAATATGCTTTTATTTTTCTTAATGCTCTATATGCATAAGTGTGTGTGGTAAAAGCCCTTAGTATATTTTGTGTTTGCACTTCACATACACATTTTTATAATTATCAAGGTTTGGTCGCATGTATGAGTTTTTGGACGGCAGTATAATCTCTACCATTCCTCCCTTGTAAAATTTAAAAAAAAAAATTACACGAGTCTCAAGTGTAAAAGAGTCAATAGGCCAAATTCAAAAGATAAGGACAAAACCCTTCACTCGAAAGAGTTTTTATTATGAGCACATCTTATTTATGGGGAGAATAATATCGCATTCAACCAATGTTACTTCATTTCAGGTCCTAGTGGTGTTGGATTTGAACATCTATTTTGTGGACTTGGTGTGTTAAGAGATGTGATTTATTTAGATGCGTCCCGCTCATAAAATAAGTTCTTAAGCTTTGATTTTTTGTGCACTTACTTTTCACGCAAGTACTTGCTATACTTTGGTGTTAATGTCATATGTATGTATGTAATATTTAGTAAAATCTAAAGTGATGCATATTATTTCATGTCATAAATAGCTGGATACTGATTAGGTATCATTTTACTTACTCGAAGTGTTGTTTAAGTCCATTTTTATTTTTTCTCAATGTGTGCTTCATGTTATTGCATATCATTTCCTTTGCGGCATATTTCTGTGTCTTGTCTTTACTTCCCTAGTATTATTTTTTTGCTAATTGAGTGGGCCTGTTAGTGAGGGGAGTAAGTTATGTGTGTATATAGTCTTGCATGTGTTGTTTATTCTGGTATCTTCACCCTTTGTCATTTCATGACAAAAAGTGAGAGAGTAGTAGTATATAAGAGTCGTAGTATATCCATTTGATATCTCTGTTTTAAGGGGAGTGGGATTAATGGGGAGTACGATATCTACTGTCTATGTATACATGTATGAGTTTTATTGTTGCTTTATTTGTTCTTTATAATTCATGTGTTGTTCACGATATATTCTTGTTTATGGATATTTCAGGTATGCAAGTTATTTGAGGAGGTGGCGTTGATTTCAAGACTACTTTGTTAGGTATTAGATCGAGTTTTATTGTAATAAGTCACTGTCTTGATCGATTTTTTACTATAGTCCTTGTAGTATATAGTATTTTGTCATAGAATGCCAAAATGGGAGATTGTTAGTTCTATTTTTATTGGTAATATCCATAACAAAACAAGTTTAATTGAGTTGTAATAAGTCTTAAAGAACTTGGAGTAATTGGACTGGTATTTGGCAAAGTTAGAGTAATTTTATTAGTGCTGCATTCGTATAGACGTTCGAACGAGTGGTGTTAGTGGCACGTTCGCTATTAGGTTCAAACGAAATATTCCAGAGAGCAAACGTTCGTGGTGCGTTCGAGTAGGCATTCGAATGAACATTTCCAGAGAGCACACATTCGTGGCGTGTTCGAGTGGCTCGAGTGAACGCCCGTGCGGAACTGATTATTTTTTATTCTTTTTTAACCTAATTTGGTATTAGGAATCCTCTCTTTTTTACTCTACCTATATAAAGAACATATAGTTGCATTCCCCTGTTATTGCAAAGATATTCTCTGAAAGCTGTAAACTTTCATAACTTTTCAATCTATTCTTTTCTCACCTTGAAGGCTTCATTGTTTTCCTTGTCTTCGCTTTTGTGGCGAGATTGATCTTTGTTAAACCATCAACACAAATCAAAACCCAATTTCCTAAACCTCAGAGTTCTCAAGGAGGAAGGTTGGAAGTCGGAGTTATATCATTCAGAGTTGCAGAGTTGATTCACTCAGGGAATTTAGAGGTTCTGAAGAAAATCGTGGGATACAAGCTCGAGGAGTTTTTCGAGTTCTTGCAGTCTAGAGGTATTAGAGTCGGTGGAGTTGTCACTATAATTATTTTACCATCACTGTAAGTTTTATAGTGGATTAAGGCTGGTAGCCAAGATACTCGGAGTGATTTTTTACTCGCACGAGTTTTCCACTTCGGCAATAATTTACTATGTTGATTTGTATGATTGAATTTATTTCCTGCATTGATTTAATATTTTATATTGACAAATTACTGTAATTAGAATTAAGAGTGCTTGTTAGGAAATCCTTAGTAGCAATAGTTAGGACTTGTCTTGATTATTGTGATAAATTCCGCATAAGGTCAGAACCTTAGATAATTACAACTTTCATTTAGAACTCTTGAAAAATTAAAAAAATAATAATAATAACATGTTTTTTTTTTTTGGAATCACAAACAAGTAGATTCAGACATAAATGTCCCCAAGAGACGTGGTTTGTAAGAGTGGCAATGAGGTGGGCCAGGCTCGGGCTTTAATAAGCCCGGCCTGAGCCCGGAAAAAAAAATATTAGCCCGGGCCCGGGAAAAACTCGACCCGAGCGTCTGTAGGGTCGGGCTAGAGCCCGGCTTTATCCGGCCTTTTTTTCAAAAAAAATTAAAAAATTTGTTAAAAATATGCAAATACAAAATACGTTCACTATATGCAAAGACAATTCACAAATAAATCAAAAGTTTCATCGATAAACTAACAATACAAATACTACAAACAAATGCAAATGTTACAAACATATTAAAGTATATATATGTTTTTATTTTATTTTATTCCGGGCCGGGCTGGGCTGGGCCTGGGCTTAATATGCTAAGCCTGGCTCGGGCCCGAGCCCGAGAATTTTTAATCCCGGACGGGCCGGTCCGGGCCTGTGATTTTCTGCCATCTCTAGTGGTTTGGTGGTGTGAGACTTAGGATCTGACCTTGAGATATTGGGTTCGAATTCAAAGAATGTATTTCTTGTAAGAGCCCAAAACAGCCGGGGGTTTTATCTGCTCCGCTTAAACCCGAAAAGAAATGATTTGGCGACATCAAAAAAAAATATCTGACATAAATATTTTCAAGTGCCAAGTGCATGCAATTAATGTACAGTGGAGAGTTCAAATGACCCATCAAAATTTAGTTTTTTTTGGAACTGTTATTTTCCTATATGATAAAATATAAATAATATATAAAGATCAACTTAAACTTAATTTAGTTATTTCATTAAATTTCCCTAAAATTTAAGTTTATTTTTATGATTTATGCACATGTCAATTTAAGTTTTTATTAAACTTACTTGACATAGGACAATATCATTTATTTTTATTAATATTCTTATCATATGATTTAAATACCTCCGTTAGACATATTTGAATTATTTTAATCATATTTTTCTCATTTTCTTCTTTGTCACTACAACACACACTTTCATTCTAATTTCTTCATTTCTAACTTTCTCTCTCGTCACTAATCCATCCACAAATTCATAGACACATCATCTCAACTAACCTCATTTCTTTTCAAAATTAACAATCACCCCTATACACAAGTAGCCCAACTTGTTTGACAACCATTTTATGAAACATAATAAAGTCATTAATTAACTAAATAATGAAAACAAAAGAGTTAAAAAAAAAAAATCAAACCCATGACTCCAAAAAAATACGTATATAAAAATAAAACCCTAAATGGGCAGCCACCAAAAATGGCATGATAAAGAAACAAATAGAGCTTGCAGGCCAGATGTGGCAATTGTCAAAGGCAGCTAGCGTTATTGCTTACTATTCTGCAGCTTAGTTATTTTTTGTATTAATTGTCAACGGTCAGAAACGCTGGCTCTTTACATATAGACCGACCTCTCTCATCTAACTTTCAATATAAAAAACATCAATTAATTTTACAAAACTTAATTTGCTTTCATCTTCAACCACCCCACCATGAGCACTGCAAAGTTCCATGAATATGATGATGATTTTGATCATCAACGTTCAATAAGGAATATGAGAGAGATCAACGGCCCTCGTCCATCTCCTTTGAAGATCAACAAAGATTCTCATGCAATTCAGAAATCATCTTCTTCAATATTGCCATTAGTTCAGAATAAACAACAAAAGCAACCGGTCATCATATATGCTCATTCACCCAAGGTTATTCATACAAAGCCTAAGGATTTCATGGCTTTGGTGCAAAAACTCACAGGACTTTCAGCTGCTGATCATGAAAGTACTGCACCAACAACAACAAAAGCTATTAAGAAGCTGAAGCAGAAGACGAGTCGTCATGATCATGATCTTGACATTAACGATTCATCTAATTCGGAGGCTCCAACAAACCCGTTTCTGGCTGATATGCCTCTCTTTACACCAACTGATCATAATTTCTTTAACTGCTCACCTACGCCTACGTTCTCACCGTCCTTCATCCAGTTCATGAAAGGACTCCCAGAGTGTTAATAGTTCATTATGAAAGTGCATGGTTTCGGTTCCCAGTTGCTTGATTTTTAATTTTTCTGATTTTGTCCATACAGCTAATTAGGTTCAATGGTTTCTTGTTTTGTCTATAAATTTTTTTTCTTTCTCTGTTCATTCTCTGTGTATCCAATGGAAATAGTTCTTTTTTTTTTTATTTGAATGTTAATCTCTGGGTCTATCTATTTCTTTTCTTCTTCTTAAGTATTTGCTTAATTCTTGAGATTTAATTGGGAGAATCTTTACAGCTTAGTCAATGAACAAGAAAATTTTATATATATGATTGCGGTCAAATTCAAGCCATTATTAAAAAATGAGATTATATATATTTTATATATCAATTTCATCGTCTCTTAACGTAACCAGCCATACCTTTGACTGTTCTAAAATTAACATACAACATTTCTGCCAATGTATTGATCTAAAAGACACAAATTTATTTATATAATATAAATGTCCCTCTCTCTCGAGTCAACTCAAATTTAAATGAAAACAAAAATGAGGCTTAATTACCTCAGATATTTTTACACAAATATATACATCAAAATCTAACATGCTAGATATCAGAAGTGGAAAAAAAATCTAGATATAAAAAATATCTATCATTTGATTAACTTAAATTAATGATTAAATTTTGATGATGTAATTACACGATATCAAGAAGGATGCTCACCAATGTGCCGTATGACACACAGATAGTCATGAGCTACTTTTAATTTTTAAGACCTTACTATATTTATAAAAAAAAACAAAAAACAAAAAACAAAAATAAAAAAAGGTTTATTGATATCATTTTAGTATCAATTAAGGGTTTCACTGACACTTCTTAGCAGTGTGAGTATTGCTCGAGTCGGAATACACTGACACTAGTAAAAAGTATCAGTGATTTGAGTGTAGTTTGTAACGATGTAGTATTGCTATAATAGTGACACGATGGTATTAGTAAACTATGATACACTATTTATATCAATAATTGATGTTACTATAGTATCAGTATATCACTGACACGATAACATTAAGAAAATATTGACAATATTTGGAAAATTTAGTGTCAGTGATCAATATGACTATGGTATCAGTATTTAATTTTTTAAAAAATATATAAAATAAAAATGATATGTTGCTTATTAATTGTCAGTATTTAGAATGCACATAGTAAGTAAAATTGAAACTGAAATTTATATTTCAAATACTTAATAATAAAAATCCAAATACATATTGCATAATTTATAGCTTCAAAAACAATAAATGTTAAAACAATTTCAAGAAAGTAAATAAATTAAAAATAAGCTCTTAATGTTCAGGTCTAAACTCTAAAGAGGTAAAACTGCTCCCGACAGAAGATAAACATGAAACCTCACATGAGCTAATTAATGTATGAAGAGGAAAGGGCCAAAATCACTAAATACTGCAAAATTGAACCCAATTCATCCATAATTAATATACCTGCAGAAACCCAAAATTCATTCATAGAAATTTAAAAACAAAAAAAAAACAATTAAAGAAACGTGAATGAAATCTAATACCATTTTTGAAACATGAATAAAAAATATTTAGCTTACAAAATTTATTCGTAGAAGTTAAAAAAGTTGGGACACTTGCTGACTTACTTCAATTCCTCTCACAGACTAAACAAACGTAAAAACCATTTACCCACAATCAAACCGTTAACAAAGATTTAAAAGTCAGCCCCACCGTAATATTCAACAATCAGACTTATAAAGAACATTTCTCACTTCTAAAACCACAGTTATCTGCAGCTATATAGAGTCAAACCATTACAACAATTTTAACTCTTAAAAGTTTATGAGATTGTATTTATGTTGGCATATTGATGTTGATGGAAGAAACAAGAATGAAATCTAATATCATTTTAATGTTTTAGTTATCACTAAGTACATGATCTCATATTGAGGTCGTGATTTGGTGGTGTAGGGTTTAGGATTTCATTTTGAAGTCCTAAATTTGAATTCAAGGAGTGCGTTTCTTGTAAGAGTCTGAGACAGTTGGAGATTTTATCCGATCCGCTTAAGTCCGGAAGAGATGGTTTGACGGTGAGATTTCCACCTCAAAAATGTACCAAATATTCCATTAACCAACCTGCAATAAGCCCATAGATCTTTGGCAAGTGCAACAAGCTCATGAATAACATATTCGGAAATACCAAGATGGATAAGAGCAGGGAACCTAGCAAGACCCACCACGTTTGCGCCTATCTAAATGGACCCTAATTGATAGGATAAAAATTTATAAGTCGTATGATATATTAAAATTAAAATTTTTTAAAATTTGATGATTCTAATTTTGGATTAAATTTAAATACTCAATCGATTACATGTATCTACTCTCTAGATGATCACCTCTAATCTCAGATAGCATAAATGCACTTGCATTTCCGCATTTGGATTTTGCATCTAGATCAGCGAAATTCATAGCCACACGCGTTAAATAAATATGGGTTGAAATCCTCAACTGGGACCTGAACAAACATTAAAATAAAGACCAATAGCTCACAAAAGCAACTAAGCCCGGCCCGGCCAAAAATAAAGTCGGGCCTGATATAAATATTAAAAATATTTATTTAATTCTAAATAATTTAAAATACCACTGAAAATATTTAAATTTCATTTAAATCATACAATAATAATTAGAGTTGGGGAATAGATCAGACTTTAAAAAATCCAATTATATTTTAAGTATTTTTTATTTAAGTTCTTGTTTGAAAAAAAAAATACTCTAAAAACGTAAATTAAAAGTTCAATAAATTAAAATTTTCTAATATTTTAAAAATATTAATAAATAACACTTGAATTTATATAAGAACTTTTTAAAATGTGATTCATTTATCAACAAAATGGCATCAAAAGACATTATTTGTATATAACATAATTCCGTCCCTTGCAATCACAGCTCATAGTCTTGGCATCACAAGAATCAAGAATAAAGTCACTTGTCTTCAACAACTTGTGGACAATATTTTTAAATTATATGATGCTACAAAGCACAAGCAACTAAAAATCCCTAATATTTCGATTCCTTTTCCATTCAATAATGCACTTTTACAACTCAGAATTTTATAATTTGTTTTTCAAGAAAATATCATTCAAGGTTGGGAATGTTTGATGGGATGCTGCCAATCACTCCATCAAAATTAAATTAATTTCCTCTTTTATAGGAGTCAACAATACATTAGCTTAATTTGAACCCAATTCGAGTTTAAGCGGAATAATTAAAATATCTGATTATCTCATGCTCTTATAGAAAATACATTTCATATATTCGTAATCATGACCTTATAATAAAATCTTAAACCTTTTGCTATTAATTCACACTTGTTGGGGCCGTAGGTGCTAAAACGATATAATTAATGTTGTAAGAAAAGTTTGCTTACTAACTTTATATTATAACTCCATTAATTATAAGAAACCACTTACCTATCTTTTAGCTACAGCAACTTATTCAATAATTCATGATATAAAATTCCTAATAATAATTTTTCGAGCTATGGTAAAATTGTAATTACCATTTATTTTTTTAAGGCCCTAGTTGTAATATCAAAAAATTTAAAATCTTACTTCAAAAAAAAAAACAAAAAAAAAAAAAAAAGAGGAAAGAAAATTTTGATCTCCTTATCCATTGGGTTGAAGTAAATTAATTTTGTAGAATCATAATTTATGTTTCAACTTAATATATATATATATATAACACCTCTCCAAACATTAAATTCAAAATATTTTATTGTATAGTTCATCTCAAACGAAATAAGAGAGTCTTACCTAACTTAAGATGTAATCAATGATGTTGTTAATATAATAGCTGGAAATGTATTATAAGAATGAAAAAAGTCTTACCTACCAACTAATTAATTGATAACTGTTAGAAAGAGACATAAGTAATTTACCCAAAAGATTATATTTAGGGGTGGAAATTTGAGTCAGGATTCGTTTATTCATTTGATTTGATTCGCTTTAAAGCGAATACGTGTTTGGAAAAATGGATTCGTTTAATAAATTGGTCAATTCGATTCGATTCGATTCATTTATTAAACGAATCAAATACGAATTTAAGCTCATTAATTCATTTATTCGTTTAGGTTTTGTTTTATTATTTTTATATACTAATTCTTGTTAATTTTCAATTAATATTCGAGAAATTATAGTTAATTATCATAAAAAAGGTAATATTTTCGATATTTGATGAGGTATTTTTAGTAAATATATTAATTACATTATTCATATATATATATATATATTATATATATATATAATATATATATATATATATATATATATATATATATATATATATGTAGAATTAATGTAAATCAAGTGTAGTAAATTATTTTATTAAATAATATCATTGACTAAACGAATATTCGTATTCGATTCATTAATAAACGAATCGAATATGAATCCTGATATTATGAATCGTTTAATAAACAAATCGAATACGAATCCATCACATTTTGATTCGATTCGTTTAAATTCAATACAAATTCGATTCGTTGATTTGTTTTGTCATCCTAATTATATTTGAGAAAGCTTGCTTCATAATCCCATATGATTGTAAAAGTGTGGCAAATTAAGACTGACTTGTTCGTAATTTCATATGAAGTAGTATTAAATTATTAATCAAGTAGTCTCGGTTTCTTGCCTAAAGCCTCTTTTTGCTACTATCAATAAATTTAGCTCTTTTTTGGCTTATAAACCTTCCTTTCAATAACTTTTATGCAACTTTTTTCGAAGATTGAAGTAGCATGTATTTAGTTTGTCTTTAAATACACAATTCCATTATTTATATGATATATGGGTGTCCCAAATTTAAAAGGAATACTTCTGATCTCAAAATATAAATAATATTTATTTAATTATCCAATAAATTTTGGATTATAATATATTCACAACAAAGAAATATACTTAGGTGATTCATTTGGAGTAAATAAATTGAAGAAATTAAAACGTAAATTAGGAAAGCTAAATAATTTATTTACAAATTTCATGATTTTTTCAATCAAATTTCTTAATTTTTATTCGTCAAAACACTCCTCCGTTATAATAACGGGGTCAGCATCCCACCACGTGTCCACGTCAGCCTCGAACGAATCATCTAACGGCGAGTTAACCTTGCGCATGTCACCAACCGTTAACGCGTTACTGACGTTATCTCTGACGAAAACTTTCTCAATTCCACCCGCCTTGATTCCCATGATATTCCCGAGTCTCGGCCTCCACTCGGCCAGTATCGCCGGTAACCTCGAACCGATTCGAGTATCCCAACCGCTTAAAGTAACCCGGCCGCTGTCATTCGCTGTGGCAGAGACGATCACCGCCGGCGATGACGATGAGGTAGAAACAAACGCCGGAATCTCGTCTTTCCGGCCGAAAATGGAGGCCAGTTTTCGGATTTCAAGTTCATTTTTCATATCGTAAATCGGAAAGTCGTTTTCCTGATCATCTTCCATGTTTAAGCCTAATCCCAACCCGAGATTATCCCAAAGCTTAACAACGTTTTTGCCGCTAGTCATCAGCTCAGGCCAAGAGAAAAGATCTCCGATGCTACTACGACGTCGTCTAAGACCCAAATTACGATTTTGCCATCGTTCATCGTCGATAAACACATGTCCAGAACCTGTCACCCGAAAGTCTTCATCAACTTGTCGCCAGTTCTGAGAAGTTGGAAACGACGTCGTTGCTGACTCTTCTTCTTCTTCATCTTCATCTTCATCTTCATCATCCTTATCTTCTTCATCATCATCATCATCTGAAGAAGATGAATCTGAATCGCTCTCGTAATCGTCGTCATCGAAGAGATGATATGGCGGGGATAGAGAAGGGTGTGTCTGTAATTTAATAATCAAAAGCTTGACTCTATTGATTATAGTTGTAAAAGAAGCTATTAGGGCAAGTATTAAAGCGCCCCATTTCCATAAATTGTAAGTTTGGTAAAACTTGCTAATCCCAGAAACTGCAGAAACTTGGGAGACTAACGAAGGGCTTATGTTTGTTTCGAAATCAATTATTCTATTGATTACTGGAATTTCCATGCCTTCCAGATTGAAATTTTGAGGTAAAAGTAAAAGAACACCGAAAAATGAAGGCCTTTCAATGAGAATGGAAACACAGAAGTTTTGAGTTGTCAGGGGAAGTTTGCGCTCGGTAGCGAGTCGGCTTTATAGAAAAAACAAGGGTGAAGCCGAAAATAATAAAATAATAAAGGGATTGTAAGTCGCTGGATTTTTAAATATTTACAAATTCCTCCCCTGTTTGTAATTTTTGGAAAATTGTTTCTCAACCATTTCAAGTCGAGGGAAATACATATATATACCCCTTACAGATTTCTGATAATAATATTTTATTTTTTTTTTATTTTGAAAGATGTTAAATGAATGATGATAAGGGTATTTTTATCAAATCACTATATTATAATGATTTTTTGATACAAAATCGAAAAATTATGAGATACGTTAACATTATTATAATTTGTTGGTGTTGCAGAAATAATATCTAAAATAATAATAATATAATTTCCAATTTAATGATAATTCATATAATTATATATAATAAATTCATATTATTATTAAATTGAAAACACACAAGATTTTAATATTCTCATTTTTTATAGTAGCTTGAATATTGTTCTACTTATTATATTTCTAACGGATGTGTGTGGGGAGTTGGACTCTGGCTAATAGAACGAGCGAGCTATGACAGGCGTGCATGTGTGGAGAGAGTTTGACGTGCATGCAGTGAGCGTGTTTTACGTGCACGTGAGTCTTTTAAGATCCCTTCAGCTATTAATTTTTGATAGTATTTCTTTATTGTCAGTAATTTTACTTATTACTTCATAATGAAAATTAAATTTCCCAATGAAGATTTTTTGATATTATGACATAATCATTCAATTATAAAGGATTATTATTGTTGTTTTTATTGTTTTTATTATTTTGTTTAGATATTATTTCAACATCATTAAAGAATTATAATAATACCAATACGCCTCTTATTGATTCGAATTTATATCAAAAAGTCACTACATTATAGTGATTTGACAAAAATATTATTCTGAAGTCATCATTAACTTAACACGTAAAAGTGACTTATTGATATAAAATAAAAATTAGATATGATATAGTGTCATTGTTAGTAATTTTGTGTAACTATATGTATTTTTCTTCATGTTTGATAATTTCCCGTAATTTTTAGCATTATAGTCTCCAGCTGTGCCATCTTTGGAAAACTTAGGGATCTGGATGCTCTGACCATGTAATAATTCCTCCCGTAACGTGGCAGATAAATATTGGTTGTGTGGTAGACCACGTCAGAAAAGTTCGCGGCCTTTTTGGACAAGAATAAAGATATAGAGACGGCTGAGTCGTAAGATTAATTTTTTTTTTTTTATTTTTAATAAAATAAACAGGGGCTATTTCATATGATCAGACGACGATAAATTCTCGTCCCAAAGTTTCATGGCTGTTTAAGGGACGGTTAAAACCACTAGATTTACGACACGCGGCGACATCTCATTGCTTCTGTTGCAGAATGCGGGAATAATATTTTGTAGTGTTCACTTTCTGCTTTCTGGGGCTAAAATAAATGGGTCATCCTAATAAGTGCATGATCTATTAAGAATTTATTTTAGAAAAAATTTTACATTATTTTTATGAAAAATATAAAAAATTATCAAAATATTAAATATTTTTTCTTTTTTTTAATATTTTTTTTAAAAATAAATCCTTAATAAATACCCTAAGAATACTCCCTAGCATTTCCCAAAATAAATTGATTGTGGTTTTACTTTTCGCGGTGGTGGGTCCCAATTTTGCACTACCGTCCATATCATGATCCATCAAGAGGCACGAGGATCATGAGGTTTGGTACGTTTGCACAAAGCCACAAATCAAGTGGTCCAAGTTAAGAAAATTTTATTGGGTCGGTGTGGGGATCCACCTTTTAATACGGTTTAGTAGGGTTTTTGTGCTCTTTCTACTGCAGCTTTAAATAATTTTATTAAATAATAATAATATTTTGACAATTATTTAAGTTAAATCTTGGATGTTTTTTTTTTGGTCAAAATATGTGTTAGTTATGGTAAATGTATATATGATATAAATAATAAATTTTGAAATAATAATGTATTTTAAAATTATCAAATTAATAAGATATTTTCAAAATATAACGGACATAATTTTGGTAAAATATATGGCTGGAATGAACTATTGTAATGTTAAGATATGTGTAGCACATAATTTTTTTAAAAATAAATCCTTAATAAATACCCTAAGAATACTCCCTAGCATTTCCCAAAATAAATTGATTGTGGTTTTACTTTTCGCGGTGGTGGGTCCCAATTTTGCACTACCGTCCATATCATGATCCATCAAGAGGCACGAGGATCATGAGGTTTGGTACGTTTGCACAAAGCCACAAATCAAGTGGTCCAAGTTAAGAAAATTTTATTGGGTCGGTGTGGGGATCCACCTTTTAATACGGTTTAGTAGGGTTTTTGTGCTCTTTCTACTGCAGCTTTAAATAATTTTATTAAATAATAATAATATTTTGACAATTATTTAAGTTAAATCTTGGATGTTTTTTTTTTGGTCAAAATATGTGTTAGTTATGGTAAATGTATATATGATATAAATAATAAATTTTGAAATAATAATGTATTTTAAAATTATCAAATTAATAAGATATTTTCAAAATATAACGGACATAATTTTGGTAAAATATATGGCTGGAATGAACTATTGTAATGTTAAGATATGTGTAGCACATAATTTTTTTAAAAAATAAATTCGCTTTCTTCACTCTAATGTTAAAGGATTTGAACAATGTCTATCTTTCAAAATATAACAATAAAAAATAATAAGAGAATCAATATTTTTCTATTAGTTTCGAGTTGAATTAAGCCTAAACTCCAAGAAAACAACTTAAAAACACTAATAATATAAACATAAAATTGAAGGGGTAGAGAGAAAATGAAAAGGTTCTGAAATTTTTGGTTTGTCTAAAATGAGAGGAGTAGCCCCTTTTATAATACAATAAAAGGGAAACAAATCATTCAGTACCACCGTAAAAACTTAGGATGTTACAAATTTTATAAATTCATCTACTGAATTGTCATAATTAATAACACATATTACAAAATTTTATTTAAATTTCATTCAATTGAAAATATTATATATGTTTTTCTTGCATTTGTTGCATAAAATCTCCCTTCAGTGACGAGAAATTATTGTATGGAACCGATACACCCCGTAATTAATATATCATTCAATCTTTATCTGACGTGTGATAATATTTCGATAATATTTTATTTTATTTTATTTTATTTTTTAAAAAAAAACAATGTAACACATGTCAGATTTATATCATGTGTGATAATTAGATGATTCATTAATCATATGGTGTACCGATTTCATACAAAAATTTCTTGTTATCCATTGTTGAAAATGTTTATGGAATTCTAAAGTAAAACTATGTTATCCCCTGTGAAATCTAATTGGTGATAAGAAAACAAACATTAAATAATTAATTTTGTCTCTTTAGGGTATTCGTTAGCCTTTTTTTGTTGAATCGTTGGTAGTCTCACCGTCAAACCACCCCTTTCGGCCTTAAGCGAAATAAGGTTGTCACATTCTCTTACAAGAAACGTACTTCCTGGATTCGAACCCAAAATCTCAATGTAAGATCCTGAATCATATACCACAAAGTTACACTCCTTAATGACGATATTCGCTACCCTATTAAGGCCAACACAATATATTTTTATTCATTTAGTAAATTTAATTATATATAAATAATCTCATTGAAATTGTAAATAAATAACATTATATCATCCAGCGACAACGTTGTTTATCATAATTAAGCTGTTGATTGTGATTTTGATGACGAAGTATTTGAACAGTTCGGCAAAGGCAGAGATAAGATTTCCTTTTTGGAGGATTAGATATTATGAGGATTTGAGTTGTGCCTCAACCAGGAAGAGAGTCCGGATATAGTTTTTCGGATCTGGCCGACTCGAGGATATAGCATGATGCGAACTTTAGAGGCCTACAACATCAGAGTCGAGACCGATCACAATAGACCGGAAGCTCGGTTCAGTTCTGTTTCGCCTCATGAATCATGATGGACGGCTCAGACATTATGGGTTAGGTCGGTAATGTCCCTTATAGATCGGCAGTTCAAACGACCTACCTCTTGAAGTCCGACCTGTGATCAGGACATGTTGGACTTTACTTCTTAAACATATGTTTTCGTACAAGAGACCTTTACAGGCTGTCATTATTTATGACTGCGTACAATAATGTACTTTACGGCGTGATGTGGCGTTGACGTCATAGAGATATGAGAACAGTGTCGCGTATTCGTTAGTATATAAGGGGAAGTTGAACTCATTTGTAAGGGTTGGAAAAAATTCATTTTAAACACTACTTGTAAAAAGCATAAGAAAGAAGAATAATCACTTCGGATTTCTTTAGACCACATTTGAAAACTGGTCGGCCGAGTTTGGTTCGGTAATAAAAATATCACCCCACTTGTGCTCGTGGACGTAGGCTGGATTACCCCTCCAGGAAGGGTCCTCCGAACCACGTTAAATTCTCTTTGTCGATTTTGTATCTGTTCTCACTTTTTGCTACATTTGCTTTTGGTCTCCCATAACCAAACAAATTCAATATTAAAGGAGGATTGTTCCGAAACTACTCCTGAGACGAAAATCACTCGTCAACATAAGTAATATAGGACTTTAAGTTTTGCTCAGTTCTTAAATTTAGAGGATGTAATGTTGAATATTTTATTATTATATACAAGTATTCTTCACTTTGTTTTAATTTGTGATTAATAATGTTTGGTTATAGCTTGAAAACGTGTCACGTCCACGGTGGTGTTATTAATTGTTGACTTGAATATGCCCATATCCACTAGTAAATTAAATCATATGAGAAATGCTATATATATATATATATATATATATATATATATATATATATATATATTATATATCTTTTGTTCGACTAAAATCGTACATGAAAAATTAATGCAATGAAGTTATTGCTGGAATGATTCTCGTGGGAAATTTGCAACTTGACAAAGCTTTTGTTTGAACGTTCTCCCAGATTCAATAAAACAGATTGCTCGGTTTGAATGAAAAGCGTGTTTATTTATCATTGAAATTGAAATATTATATAATAGGAACATGTGATTGTAAAGTTAATTATGTTTCTTAGTTTTTATTTATTTATTTATTTATTATTATTATAAAAAAAGGGGGTTCTTATTTTTGCATTTTTTGAATAATAAATGTTGTTTTAGTTAATTTAACAAATTAAATTGAATAATTTCAAATGTAACATAACAATTTCTTTGAAATTTTTAAACTTAGTTATAGGCTATATAAAGTTAGACAAGGACAACCTTAGATATTTAATGCACAAGTTATGAAAAATTGGTCAATATAATGGTCAAACAAAAAAATGTGTATCCTAAAAAAAAGTTAAAATTGACTTTTTCATATCTTAAATTGAATTTAAACACAAAATGAAGGGAAATGATGTTCAACTATCATACAAATTATTATATTAATACTTTAATCATTACAGTTTTAGAAATATAAAATTTTTAATTCACACAATTTACAAAAATATAAAATTTAGTCCAATATTATTATGTATTAATTAGGTCACTTTTTAAATAATTTTGAAATAAATTTTTAATATTTTTGGATATTTTTAAGAGTATTGAAGTCATTTAATACTAATTCAAATGAAAAATATTTAACGATAGGAGGAGAAGCAATTTACCAGGTCAGGTCGGGGTTTTGCAAAACCCAACTCAAACTCGGCTTTTCACGTAAAAGCCCACTCCGAAATGTTACTGGATTGGGCCAGCCCGGCCCAATTTAGGCTCCTGCTTTTATTAGCCGGATTTTTTTTAAATTTTTTAAAATACATTAACAACAGTAGCACAACACACAAATAAAATTATTCTACCTCCACACACGTATACAAACAATTAACAACCAAACCTAACAACCAAATTTTAAACCCTTAATCATTGGGATCAAATTAATCCAACTCGTGTGGCTCAAAATAACTATTTAAGACGTGTGTGGATTTGCGATGAGGAGCTTGGAGTTCGTAGCAAATGAGAAAAGACTGAGCAAGAAAAATTTGCTAAACACTAAACAACAGTTTACGGTCTATAAAATACATCTTAATTTTTTTTTAAAGTCTGGACTCTAGCCCGAGTTGGGCCTGTTTAGTTGAAGCATGTTCGATATTTCGGGTTGAGTCTGAACTAATCTGCCATCTCTAAATGATAAATTAAAACTTGTATTTTCAAAATTATAGAGACTAAATTATCGTTATAGCATAAAATAAAAATAATTGACATCAATAATCTTATTAAATAGGAATATATTTAATTAATTAGCTCATTTAAAAGCAAAGTCATAAATAATATATTACTTTTATAAGTTTTTTTTTTTTTTTTTTTTTTTGAAAACTCACATATTATATTTTGCTTCGTTATTTGTTCGGAAAAAAGTTCTTTGATTGTAGCTGCTTTTTCCATCAATATTGGTGTTCACCAAAATCACTACAATTGTGTTCCATAAATACCTTGAATCAATATGAACTATAAAATAAATGACTTCAACGCTTGGGTTCGTTTTATACAGCCAAATTAATCATAATCATTGTTAACTTGTTTATTAGAGAGTGTTTTTATGAGTCGTGGGTCATATGAACCGACCGGATTATGACTAAAACACAAAATATTAATTTAAAAAAAAAAGGTGGGGGGTCCAAATGTTTGTTGTGGTATTGTATTAATTAAAAAAAATGTAATATTGCTTGGCATATGTTTAATATATAGAATGAATGATTCGTATCAACTATCAACTTCAGCTGGGCAATGATATAGCTTAAGCAATACGAGTGGATGATTAATTATAGTTAAAAATTCATTAGAATGAATGATTCAAATGTTATGGCTGCATTCTCCTCTCTGCAGTTTAGATTAGTTATGGATATAGAAATGGGCGAGACGAGACTACTGTAATTTGTTTTGTAATTTCAACTTGTTATTAATTTGTTTGATACTAGAAAACTAATATTTTAGTCAATTTAAGATATTCAATAGTGGTTAGATTCCTTTGTTCAGCATGTGTTTACACTTATTAATAATTTAGAGCACATTTGTTTGTTAAGATTGTGGTTAGGGATGGATAATTTACTCTTTTGGATCCTTAGTTGGATTTTTATTTTTTTTTGAAATGCAAATTCATTAAAAAAAATAATAAATATTATTCTAATATCTCTCTTCACAAAACTAGCTAAAAAAACTATGTCATTTGCCAAAATGAGGCACAACGTTTGAGTTTTGCCAAAATGATCATTTTATCCGAAGTAGACTTTTGAGAATCCAAATTCTCCGATGTCTACACCAAATTTTTTATTTATTTAAAATTTCGAATCTCTGATTCGAAGTAATAACTTTGGATCTCCCGAAATTTTAAAACTATACAAGCCGAGGTCTTCGAAATATTAACAAAATACGGAAAAAAATATACCGATTATCCATCAAGACTTATGAAATCCGAACTTTTCCAAAAAATTACTTAGGAATCCAAAATTTTCTCCGAAATTTCACGGAAATCTGATTTTGACTCCGAAAATATGGCTGATGTTGTTCCTCATTACTTTCCAGACAATAAATATTTCAATCGATACCAGAATGTATGGATTGCACGGCCTATAATTGGGTCATATATAGTAGATATAGATGATATTATAAGATATGGACAGATCGATCTAGTGCGCAAGATGAGATGAGACATCATGTATACTTTAGACGCCTCAGTGTATGCTCGATTATGTCCGATATGCATCAATAATATCGATTTAGAAACGATTTTAAAGCACATTTTTCACTTTTCTTTCTTGGTTATTCGGGAGGAGGTTGAATATTACCTATGATTTGATATGTGAGATATTGGGGTGTCCGATTGTGGAGGGTACGTAGTTTGATCCCTATTATGGCTGGCGGTACAAAACATGATTTGACCAGAGAACTGTCATGGGTAGGGTACTGAGACCAATGTTTACGGAGAGTGAGTGCGTCTCGTTTTATGATGGCCGATTGCACGTTTTGAGGTGGAGACACATCAAACTAGGCATTCGGCCTATGGAAGATATCATTAAGTGGATCATCGTGCCGCATATCGGTCACCGAGATGAGGTCAATATTTTAGACATTGTTTAGCTATACTACATACTACAAGTCATATTTTATATTATAAGTATTAATTTAATTTTATATTTTGTATGATAGAAAAATCCTAAAAAATATATTTTTCCTTACATGATCGTATGATGGACATATAAGCTCTTATTATAGGGCATGGTTTCAAGTTCATGCCCATATAGGACAAATATTCCCCATGACATGATCATCACCCGACTCATATAGTATTTTCAACTGAATTTGGATAACAAGCTGGTCTCCATTGAGCATCTAGGTGTTATTAATCAAAGATTCATACGACGGAGAAGCCTCTTTTGTACAGAAGCAGACGGTGTTTTCATAACAGATATCGAAAAATGATATAAATAATTTATGAAAAAAGGGTGGTGATTCAAGTATTTAAATTTTTTATTTATCTGTTTAGCAGGTTGTCGTGCTACGCTAAGGTAACCGTCATAGGTCGATCATGTTGCTGATGATCTACCAGAAGGCTTCGATGTCACTAGTCGATCTCGTGTTGTCCCATCTCGCGCTGGCCCATCTCACGCTTCTCATCCTCCAAGTGATCCATTCATCATTTTTTTTATGTGACCACGTATTTAAGATATATGAGGGACAGCCAATGATGGATGATCGACGGAAAATAATGGAAGATCGGTAGATGAGCATGAAGGATCAGAAAAAATAAATGGATGATCAGTAGAAATGAATAGAGGAGTCATTACATGAGGTATTAGAGCTTTTGAGGATGATATCAATTGAGAGAGATATTATATCTGATGATGTATTGGCTGATATTGATTTTGATTCATAGTTTATTTTCTATTTTGATATACAGTTTACTATTTTTCGATATATATATATATATATATATATATTATTTTGTTACAAATATGTCCAAAAGAAATAAAAAATGGGAATTTAGAAAATTAGTTCATAAATAAATAATTTTTTTATTAAAAAAAAAAAAAATATATATATAATATATATATGAAATATTATTAAAAAAACTAAAAAAGTAAATAATTTCGGAGATCTGAAGTTATGACTTCGGATATCCGAAGTTTAAATTAAAAAAATTTTCAATATAGACTTCGGGAAAAAAATAATTATATTGATAAAACTCAAATATTATGACACCTTATTTTGATAAATGATTTAAAAAAAAAAAAAATTCGGCTAGTTCTCCCAATTTCCCCCTCACGATATTATATGAATCTTAGTTTCATTTTTATAAGTCCAATTGGTAGCCCAACTTAACCGTCGAGCCCACTTGTTGAAAGTGCTAGCAAATCAGCAATAGTGATGAACTGAGATCCAAATCGCAATCTCATCTTAATATATATATATATGTTGATGGTGTTTTCAGGCACTACGGCATTTAAGACAGCACAACAAGGACGAAAGGGTAAATTTCTTTCCCGGATGACATCATGAAGAATACCGACCTCGTTATGAAAGGACCGACCATTTTTTCAGTTGACCGAGTACTATAGAGGTCGGCAGTAACATTCTCAGCATAAAAGGATCGCCATGGCCGACCTCATTCATACCGACCAGATAGCAAGGCGCGTTCAGGAAGGAAGAGCACCCTATTTCCTCGGATGATAAGACAAAATTATCCTACTATCACGGGAGAATTAATGAAGTCAGTGTCTTGATAGGACAAAAGAAGTAAAAGTAGTTTGAAATGAGGAAACCTTGTAAGAAAAGGAGATTGGCTCAACTAGGAAGCCTTGTAGGAGAAGGAGTCTAAATTCTGTTGTTATAAATAGAGGGGGGGAGCATGTGTAAAGGGGGCATCAAAAATCGAGATCAGAAAATCATCACAAAAGTGAGAATTAGAGTCATAAAAAGTTCCGATTTGTAAAAAGAGGCCTGAGAGGCGTATTTGAGTAATAAAAAGAGGGCCACCCTGTTCTTGTCCGTGGACGTAGGTCGGATCTCAAAGTCCGCCGAACCACGTTAAATCACCTTGTCTGATTGACGTATTTCTTTGTTTTTCGCTAAGTTTGCTTTTGGTTTCCCGCATAACCAAACAAATTCACAGTTGAAGGAGGGTTCCCTCGGAGGTGATATTCCCGTATTACCCTGAGACCAAAATCCACCGTCAACAGTTGGCGCCGTCTGTGGGGAACTTTAACAAAAAGCAGTTCGCGTGATAAGACAAATGGCGGAAGACGGAAATCCCCAATCAGGAGGTCCGGCAATGGACTGGATGAAAAAGATGGAGGATACCATGAGGTCTATGATGGATCGACTAGAAAGAATGGAAGGAGCAAACAACGAGGAACCTGAAACCGGGGCCGGCCAGAAGAGGAAAGAGAGGGAAAAAGGAAAAAGGGTAGTAGATATAAGCGAAGACGAGGGACCCAGAAAGAGAGGCCCCTATGGGATAAGATCTGAAGTGGTAGGAAGAGAGCCACGATCCGAAGACACATGGGAAGAGGAGGAACAATCACCCAACCCCTCCTCCGATAGTTTTTTCAACTCCGAGAGGAGGAATAGAGAATACAACGAGGACGTACAGGAGACCTCCGAGCTCAAGGAACGCCACGCCCGGAACGACAGGAGAACAGAAGGACACAGAAGGCGACACGGGGGCACAGCCCGTGAAATAAAATCCTGGTTGAAAAAGAGATGGCCAGATGGGAGGAAAGCCTCAAGATCGGCCCGGGAGACACCCGAGGCGAGGAAGAGGGGTCTCCCCTTACAGAAGAAATAAAAACAGCACAGTTCCCGAGGAAATTTAACATGCCGACCATGGCACCATATAAAGGCCACTCTGACCCAAAATCCCACATCGAGAATTTTGTCCTCCTGATGGAAGTGCAGGGAGTAACGGGCGACGCCGTATGCAAAGTATTTCCCTTAACTTTAGGTGGTCCTGCCATCCTATGGTATAGGAGTCTGACCCCGGGGAGCATCCAGAGCTTCTCCCAGCTTAAGAAAACATTTATCCGACACTTCAAAGGAGCCTGCACCCCTAAAAAGACAATAGGAGAACTAAGGCTCATAAAACAGGGAGATGACGAAACACTAAATTTCATTGAGAGGTACCACAATACCGTGCTCGAGGTCGGAGGATACGAATCCCAAGAGGCCCTGGAAAGTCTGAAAGGAGCCCTAAGGGTCGGAAAACTCTGGACCCACCTGAGAATCCATGAGACACCAGACTACGCTACCGCACTGGAAATAGCCAGGAAGTACGTCCTGCTCGAAAGCGAAGAAAAGGTATCCCGGAGGGGGACAACCACCAGAGAAAGGGTGACAAGGAGGGAAGACCACCGGCGACCAGAGAGAGAATTCCGGAAATTCAATCCAAGACCCAAAGAATTCAAGCCGATGGCACAGAGGATCAAGGAAGAGGCCACAACTCAAGTAAACCACGTGGTTCGAGAGAGGCATATATCCTTTGAGCAAGCCACAGGAAAACCATGATAGAGATCATATAATATAGATCAGGAGATCACCACCAGACTCTCATGGAGATACGGGAGAAAGGCCTCTTAATAGAACCCGACCTCAGAAGGTTTCCCGACAGGAAAAAAAAAAGTCCTACTGCCTACACCACAACCTAAAAGGGCACACAACCGATGAGTGCAAGGATCTGCGGGAACAAATGGAGGACCTGGCCCGGAACGGGTACTTGAACAATTACATCGACCACGAAATCATGGCCGCCAGACAAAGGGCAAGGAATCGAGGGGTAAGCGTCATCGCAGGAGGAGCAACGTTGGCCGGGGACTCTAACCGATCAAGAAAGAATTACAGCCGAGCACAGGAACAGAGGTGCTAAAAACAGAAAAAATCCCAAACCCCCAAGGAAAACGGCCAACACTCATTATGTTCACCGATGAAGACGCCAGGGGGTAAGTTTCCCCCACGATGACGCACTGATAATCAAAGCAACGATCGGCGGCGCAGAAGTGGACCGAATCCTGGTGGATCCGGGGAGCGCAGTAGACATAATCTCCAAAGAGACTTTGGAGGACCTAGGGGTAGAACACACAGCCCTAACCAAAGACAGCACCCCCCTGTACGGATTCGGGGTTCGACGGTCATCCCCCTGGGAAAAATTCAGTTAGCAATGACGATCGGGGCTGCCCCCAAAACCCGAACGTTCATGATAAACTTCACCGTAGTAGACTGCATGGCCAGTTATCAAGTCATTGTCGGCCGCCCTTTCATGATGAAAACCAGGGCCGCAATGTCCTGTCATTACTTGAAATTAAAGTTCCCCACACGGGAAGGGATCGGAATCGTATGCGGAAGCCAGAAAAAAGCCCGCAGCTGTTTTGCCACTTTCTCGCGAGAAACCCTCTGCGTAGAAAAAGGCACCAAGAAGAGACAGAGAGACGAGGATGACGAGAATACAAGGAAAGACCCTGCTCCTCGGCCCGAAAAGACAGCACGGCTTGGATCAGCCGAAGAGTTGGAAGAAGTAAAACTGTTCGGGCCAGAGAAGAACATAAAAATAGGAGGAAGTCTAGACAAGGCCCTAAGAAAAGACTTGTTGGAATGTCTACAGGAGTATCCCGACGTTTTTGCATGGGGACACAATGACATGCCCGGGATCGACCCTAAATTCATAAGCCATCGCTTGGCAGTAAACCCATTACATAAGCCAGTAAAACAGAAGAGGAGAATATTCAACCAGGAGCGGTGCGGAGCAATAGCAACCGAGGTGGAAAAATTGCTGAAAGCCGGTTTCATCCGAGAAGTAAAATACCCAGAATGGGTGTCCAACGTGGTACTGGTGAAAAAGTCTAACGGAAAGTGGAGAATGTGCGTAGATTTCACCGACCTCAACAAAGCATGTCCAAAAGACAGCTTTCCCCTCCCAAATATAGACCAACTGGTAGATACAACAGCCTGCCAAGGGCTGCTAAGCTTCATGGACGCCTTCTCAGGATACAATCAAGTCAGGATGCACCCTGCGGATGAGGAGAAGACCACCTTTATTACTGACCAAGGGCTATACTGCTATAAAGTAATGCCTTTCGGATTGAAAAATGCAGGGGCGACTTTCCAGAGACTGGTGAACAAAGTCTTCAAACCGCTCATCGGCACGACCATGCTGGTATATGTCGACGACATGATAACAATGTCCGAGGAACCAAGAGACCATGTAGCCGACCTGAAGAAAACTTTCGAACTCCTGAGGAAACACAGTTTAAAGCTCAATCCAGAGAAGTGTGCGTTCGGGGTAGCCTCGGGAAAATTCCTGGGCTACATGGTAAGTTCACGAGGCATTGAAGCAAACCCGCAAAAGATACAGGCCGTGCTAGACCTGAAGTCTCCCCGGACAGTTAAGGAAGTGCAAAGCCTTACAGGAAGAATCGCCGCACTCAACCGGTTCATCTCACGAGCAACCGACAAGTGCCATCATTTCTTCAAAGTCATCAAGAAAGCTCAAAAAGGGGTCGACTGGACACCCGAGTGCGAAGAAGCCTTCCAGCACCTAAAACAATACCTGGCACAGCCCCCTCTCCTAGCCAAACCCCTCCCAGGGGAGACACTGTATCTATACCTGGCCGTCTCGAAGCACGCAGTAAGCTCGGCACTGGTACAAGAGACCGACCACATCCAGAAACCAGTTTACTACGTCAGTAAAGCCCTGCTGGACGCAGAAACTCGATACCCCACACACGAACTCATCGCCCTATCCCTGGTCACCACAGCTCGGAAGTTACGACCCTACTTTCAAGCCCATCCGATCAAAGTATACACGGATTTTCCCCTGAGACAAATCTTGCAGAAACCAGAGGCCTCAGGGAGGCTGATGAAGTGGTCAGTGGAAATAAGCGAGCACGACATCTCCTACCTCCCAAGAACAGCAATAAAAGGGCAGGCCCTAGCAGACTTCATAGCAGAGCTCACAGAACCGCAGGTCTTAGCCGTAGAAGAAGACAGGTGGGAAATGTCTGTAGACGGGTCCGCAAGCTCGCACGGCTACGGAGCAGGGGTAGCACTAAAAAGTGAGAAGGGAGAAGAAATACTGCTCGCCCTCAAATTCGCCTTCAAAACTACAAACAATGAAGCAGAGTACGAGGCGATACTGGCCGGACTAAGGCTGTGTACGGTAGTAGGAGTCCACAATGTAGTGATCAGGAGTGACTCTCAGCTAGCAATACAGCAGCTGAAAGGAGATTTTCAAGCCAGAGAACCGGCCATGGTAGCTTACTTAGCCGAAGTAAAGAAGTGGGTGGAGAAAGTGGGAAACGTACTCTTCGAACAGGTCGGACGAGAAGACAACTGCGAAGCAGACTCCCTGGCCAGGCTTGCCTCTTCAATGAAGACAGAAAACCCCAGGGTAATCCCTCTTATATACCTCCAAGAAAGAAGCATAGGGGAGACAGAGGTGGATGTACTAGAAGAAGAAGACAAAGATTCATGGATGCAACCGATCAGGAGGTACCTGGAAACAGGAGAAACCCCAAAGATAAAAAGGAGGCCAGGAAGCTGAAGTTCAAAAGCACCAGGTTTTCCCTAATTGAGGGAGTACTCTACCGGAGAGGATACACCGTACCCCTCCTAAGATGCTTAGCACCAGAAGAAGCAGACTACGTGCTCAGGGAGATTCACGCAGGCATCTGCGGAAGCCACGCCGGGGGAAGATCAATAGCCTTCAAAGCCTTGAGGCAAGGATTTTACTGGCCAACCATGCACAAGGATGGCGCGAAGATAGCACGGGAATGCGAGGGATGCCAAAAGAATGCCAACTTCCACCATCAGCCGGCAGAACAGCTGACCACCATATCCAGTCCCTGGCCCTTCGCACAGTGGGGGCTAGACATTATAGGGCCGATGCCGAAAGGACGAGGTCAGGCGAAATATGCAATCGTGGCCATAGACTACTTTACCAAATGGGTAGAAGCAGAACCATTGTCCACCATCTCGGAAAAGAAAGCCACGGAGTTCCTAAAGAGAAATATAATTTGCCGGTTCGGAATCCCCCAGGCAATCATCACCGACAACGGAAAGCAATTCGACAGCAAGGGATTCAAAAAACTTTGTGAAGACCTCCAGATAACCTTAAAATTCGCCTCGCCGGCCCATCCCAAGTCGAACGGGCAGGTTGAAGCCACCAATAAAACCATCAAGTCAAACCTGAAAGCTCGGCTCGGATCAAGCAAAAGCCTATGGGTCGAGGAGCTACCAGAGGTACTGTGGGCACACCGAACGACCTTCAAGGACTCAACAGGAGAGACACCCTTCTCCCTATCATACGGATGTGAGGCCGTCATCCCGGCAGAGATCGGAATGTCAACCCATCGGGTCCGTCACTTTGAAAACGAGCGGAACGAAGAACTTATCAAAAATCACCTCGACCTGATCGAAGAAAGAAGAGAGCAGTCAGCAGTAAGAGCAGCCATCTACCAACAGAGAATGGCCCGATTCTACAATAAGAGAGTTCGGACCCGCTCCTTCCTACCAGGTGATCTAGTGCTAAGAAAAGTAACTCTGAACACCCGACGACCCGAAGAGGGTTCGTTAGGTGCCAAGTGGGAAGGACCTTACAAGATCATTGAGATAGTAGACCAGGGGCCTACATCCTGGGCGTCTGGACGGCAAGAGATTGAAGAAACCATGGAACGCCGAGATGTTAAGAAAGTACTTCCCATGAAGATCAACTTTCCTTTCTTCTATTTTCTTTTTTGCAGAAGCCGGACAAAACACCAAACCAGAACAACTGTTGTAAAAAGGGCGGTCCACCCCCAAAACATGAATAAAAATTCCTTTTTTTACAAAACCCTTTAAAAAAAAAAAACAAAAAACGACGGATCGGGGCTGGATTTCGTTCCGCTGAGGCCGTTTGTTTACTTAACTCGGGGTCGGGCGATGTCCCACCGAGTCTGTCTTTGGACTGGGGACGTAACATTCCCCCAGGGCCAAGTGATTCAAACAGCTCGGGGTCGGGCGATGTCCCACCGAGTCTGTCTTTGGACTGGGGACGTAACATTCCCCCAGGGCCAAGTGATTCAAACAGCTCGGGGTCGGGCGATGTCCCACCGAGTCTGTCTTTGGACTGGGGACGTAACATTCCCCGGGCCAAGTATTCGAACAGTCGGGGTCGGGCGATGTCCCACCGAGTCTGTCTTTGGACTGGGGACGTAACATTCCCCCAGGGCCAAGTGATTCAAACAGCTCGGGGTCGGGCGATGTCCCACCGAGTCTGTCTTTGGACTGGGGACGTAACATTCCCCCAGGGCCAAGTGATTCAAACAGCTCGGGGTCGGGCGATGTCCCACCGAGTCTGTCTTTGGACTGGGGACGTAACATTCCCCCAGGGCCAAGTGATTCAAACAGCTCGGGGTCGGGCGATGTCCCACCGAGTCTGTCTTTGGACTGGGGACGTAACATTCCCCCAGGGCCAAGTGATTCAACAGCTCGGGGTCGGGCGATGTCCCACCGAGTCTGTCTTTGGACTGGGGACGTAACATTCCCCAGGGCCAAGAGATTCGAACAGCTCGGGGTCGGGCGATGTCCCACCGAGTCTGTCTTTGGACTGGGGACGTAACATTCCCCCAGGGCCAAGTGATTCAAACAGCTCGGGGTCGGGCGATGTCCCACCGAGTCTGTCCTTTGGACTGGGGACGTAACATTCCCCCAGGGCCAAGTGATTCAAACAGCTCGGGGTCGGGCGATGTCCCACCGAGTCTGTCTTTGGACTGGGGACGTAACATTCCCCCAGGGCCAAGAGATTCAAACAGCTCGGGTCGGGCGATGTCCCACCGAGTCTGTCTTTGGACTGGGGACGTAACATTCCCCCAGGGCCAAGTGATTCAAACAGCTCGGGGTCGGGCGATGTCCCACCGAGTCTGTCTTTGGACTGGGGACGTAACATCCCCCAGGGCCAAGAGATTCAAACAGCTCGGGGTCGGGCGATGTCCCACCGAGTCTGTCTTTGGACTGGGGACGTAACATTCCCCCGGGCCAAGAGATTCGAACAGCTCGGGGTCGGGCGATGTCCCACCGAGTCTGTCTTTGGACTGGGGACGTAACATTCCCCCAGGGCCAAGTGATTCAAACAGCTCGGGGTCGGGCGATGTCCCACCGAGTCTGTCTTTGGACTGGGGACGTAACATTCCCCCAGGGCCAAGAGATTCAAACAGCTCGGGGTCGGGCGATGTCCCACCGAGTCTGTCTTTGGACTGGGGACGTAACATTCCCCCAGGGCCAAGAGATTCGAACAGCTCGGGGTCGGGCGATGTCCCACCGAGTCTGCCTTTGGACTAGGGATGTAACATTCCCCCAGGGCCAAGTGATTCAAACAGCTCGGGGTCGGTTACGTCCCACCGAGTCAGCCGCTTCGGTCTGGGGAGGTAACATTCCCCAGAACCCAAGTGTCTCGCACAGCTCGGGGTCGGGTTACGTCCCACCGAGTCAGCCGCTTCGGTCTGGGGAGGTAACATTCCCCCAGAACCCAAGTGTCTCGCTCAGCTCGGGGTCGGGCAACGTCCCACCGAGTCAGCGCTTCGGTCTGGGGAGGTAACATCCCCCAGAACCCAAGTGTCTCGCTCAGCTCGGGGTCGGGCAACGTCCCACCGAGTCAGCGCTTCGGTCTGGGGAGGTAACATTCCCCAAAACCCAAGTGTCTCGCTCAGCTCGGGGTCGGGTTACGTCCCACCGAGTCAGCCGCTTCGGTCTGGGGAGGTAACATTCCCCCAGAAGCCAAGTATCTCGCCAGCTCGGGGTCGAGATACGCCCCACCAAGTCAACTCCCGGACCGGGGACATAACAATCCCGCGGGTCCATGTGCCTCACTCTTCACTGAGCAAAGAAAGAAATAAATAGACTTGAACGCATAAATATATATAAATTCAAATTGTAATATTATTACAAGAAAAAGATAAAAGTGTACATAGGGCCCCGGTAGGGTTACCCTTTCTCATTCATCCCGCGCAGGGGCAGGAGCTCTTCCTCAGTTGGCTCGGCAGCAGGAGGAGGAGCTGCGACTTCGGCGGCAGGAGGAGGAGCTGCAAACTCGGCAGCAGGAGGAGGAGCTGCGACTTCGGCGGCAGGAGGAGGAGCTGCAACTTCGGCAGCAGGAAGAGGAGCTGCGACTTCGGCATCAGGGGGAGGGATCTCAAGGAAGTCCTCGCCACGACAGGAACCCCCGACCCCTCTTCAGGAGGAAACCTCAGGAGCCTGAATGACCGAGATGGGAGCAGGATCCATCACCTTCTCAGGCGGGGGAGGGATCCACTTTTGAAACTCTTCCTCGGAAATCTCCCCCTTACAGTAACTGATGGCCACGTAAATAGGGTCCATATTCAGGCTCGGCAGCACCATCGGTATTATCTCGGCACAGTCACCAACTCCCTCGAGACGGATGGCCTCCTTCTCGACCTCGAGATCAGCTTCTCTCTTTTCCAGCTCAGTCTCTCTCTCCTCGAGATCAATCTCCCTCTCCTCAAGCTCGGTTTTCTTCTTTTCAAGACTATCTCGGGCCCGTGCAACCTCCTCGTCTTTGTTCTTCAACTTGGCCTCAGCACTTGCTAACTTCCCCTTCAGAACGCCAACCTCAGACTGGGCAACCTTCAGGTCCTCCCTGGCATTATCAGCAAGTTTCCTTTCCAGCACAGCAGCTGCTTTGAGAGCCTTGTTCGTTTTGAAACTCTCAACAGCGGCCGCCTCGAGATTCCTGATCGCCTCCTCCCGGTCAGCCAGCTTTACCTCCACTTCGGAAAGGCGACTTTGAAGCCTTTGGGCCTGACCGCCCTCGGACAGTAAAGTCAGAAGAAGACCCTTGTTCTTGGCCATAAGGTAGTTGGCCTGCACACAAAAAGAGAGGAAGAAGTCAAATACAAGAAAAGAGAGAACCAAAAAAGACCGAGAAAGGGAACAAAAATACCCTCGCCATCTGAGAACTCATCTCAGCCACAACACCTTCGGGAGATACGTCCTCGTACCTCGAGACCTCCCCCGGGGGAATCGCCTCGGCCAACTCATTAAAAGCCGGCACTAAGTGAGAGGTAGCCTCCCGGATGCTTTCTCCCAAGTCATCCGCCCCGAGGACCACAGGGCCTTTCCGTTTCCGGGAGGAACATTCAGAGGACTTCTTCCCCCTACGAATGTCCTTCCTCTTGACTGGAACAGCTCCCTCGTCTTCTCCCTCCTGGGCCAACTCGGTCTCCTCGGTCCCGAACTGACGCCTCCTCTTCCTAAGAGATTTCGGCGAACTGGCAAGGTGAGCGGATCCTGATGATTGCACGCCAGAAGGTGATGACAGCCCCCGAACACTTGTTTGGACTTGTCCAGGAGATATATCCTCAACGAGATCGGCCCGTGCCTGGGAAGTTTCAGCATGGCCGGCCTTCTTCATGGTACCGGCCAACTTTTCAAGGAACTTTGGCCTCTTCGACATGCCTAAAAAAAAAAAAAAAAAAAAAAACAACAAGGAAGGGAAGAAATCAGGGACCGAGCATATTGCAAAAGTATCAAACATGATGAAACAAACAGGAAAGATCATTAAAAACAGCCATCAGACACCTACCTAACCGGCCAGATACTTCCGGATGGACGGCCTGAATGAGGCCCGACTCAACAAAGGCCGCATCATTAACCAAATTCCTCCAGGGGGCAGCATATCCCCGAGCCCAATGTACCCGCCTCCGAATCTGGCGAGAAACCTTTGGAGCATCTCGCCAACAAGCTGGGGAAACCAGAGAATTCAAAAACCTAAGAAACTAAGAATGGAGAATAAAGAAAGACAGGAAGGGTATAAACCCCTAACCTCCCGCTCTGAAAATATCCGGAGCCGAGACGTCCTCCTCGAACGACCTCAGGACCCGACCCCAGTCCCCAGTAGCCCAGAACCAAAGGTCTTTGAAGTTCTTGTTGGAGTCAGGGAGTTTCTGGACAAGGTTAGACGAGCCGTCATAAGCAGAGAGGTAATACCAACCGTAGTGAGTCTTTGGGTTGGACTTCAAACGATATAACCTTTTCACCTCTTCCAAGCAAGGTACACCTAAACCTGCCCGGTGCCAGACCACATATATGCCGGCTAGGATCCTCCAGCTATTCAAACTCAATTGGCAAGGGGCAAGCTCCATCCCAGCCAGCATCCAAGCGAAATAGCGTTGCATCGGCAGCCGCAGCCCACATTCAAAAAAGATAGGAAGAAGCGCCACCGAGCCCTCGTCAGGTTGACTAGCGCGATCCATTGGACCGGGAACTTCTAGAGCAATATCTATTGGAATGCTGTATCGTTGCCGCAATAACGCCAGATCATCTTCAGTTATCTTAGAAGGACGGTTCATATCCAGAGCCGACGGCCCAAGTTCTCCAGGCTCTGGGTCCCTCCGAGGAACCCTCTGATGATAGGAGTCATTTTCGACCTCAGAAGGGGGGGTGGGGGTAGTATCGAGATCTTCTACACTGGGCGCCCCTGAGCCCGAGGAGAGCTCTTCAGCAGGGAAAGTTGAGATTTTGACAGGCTTTTCGGAGGAAGAATTACTGTCAGACATCCCTGACACTCATAAAACAGAGAAAGGGGGAGGGGGGGGAATCAGTCTACGAGAAGCTACCACGGTGCCCGTGCTAAAACTGGATTTGGAGTCTCTAAAGAAGTGCCATAAAGCAAAACCCAATAAAACCACAAGTCTCTCCCTAAAACAAAATAAACAAATAGAACCACGGCATATATATAAAAAAAAAGAGGGGAGATCACCCAGAAAACTTACTTGTTCTTCTCAAAAGCAGGAGGTTAAAAGGTGAGTTGGTGTTCGTTCCTTAGGTGCTCGGCAACGAAGAAGGATGAGGACCGCGGTTTGAGCTTCGAGAACACGGAGTTAAGTGGATCACAAAGAGAAGAAGCAGACAATCGCCAAACAAGAAAAATGGGAACAGTGAAAGTTTTTTTTTATATATAGTCATGACTGGGAGGCACATTACCGTCGGTTTGAGCGGGAACCCAGCGGATGTTTGACAAATGTCGAAAGATAGAAGAAACCCTAAAGGTTGATTTGATGGGCATTTAAGAAGACATGATAGTTGTGCGTCTCGAGGAAAGATGAAACGAAACGACAAGAAGATTCTTTTTTGCATTCTGGGACGACTACCAGTAAGAACAATCAGCACACTCTCTTCATATAGTTCCCGGCACCAACTCGCATACTCGTTGGAACCGAAAACTAGGGGACAGATGTTGATGGTGTTTTCAGGCACTACGGCATTTAAGACAGCACAACAAGGACGAAAGGGTAAATTTCTTTCCCCGGATGATATCATGAAGAATACCGACCTCGTTATGAAAGGACCGACCATTTTTTCAAGTTGACCGAGTACTATAGAGGTCGGCAGTAACATTCTCAGCGTAAAAGGATCGCCATGGCCGACCTCATTCATACCGACCAGATAGCAAGGCGCGTTCAGGAAGGAAGAGCACCCTATTTCCTCGGATAAAAAGACAAAATTATCCTACTATCACGGGAGAATTAATGAAGTCAGTGTCTTGATAGGACAAACGAAGTAAAGGTAGTTTGAAATGAGGAAACCTTGTAAGAAAAGGAGATTAGCTCAACTAGGAAGCCTTATAGGAGAAGGAGTCTAAATTCTGTTGTTATAAATAGAGGGGGGGAGCATGTGCAAAAGGGGGCATCAAAAATCGAGATCAGAAAGCCATCACAAAAGGGAGAAATTAGAGTCATAAAAAGTTCCGATTTGTAAAAAAGAGGCCTGAGAGGCGTATTTGAGTAATAAAAAGAGGGCCACCCTGTTTCTTGTCCGTGGACGTAGGTCGGATCTCAAAGTCCGCCGAACCACGTTAAATCACCTTGTCTGATTGACGTATTTCTTTGTTTTTCGCTAAGTTTGCTTTTGGTTTCCCGCATAACCAAACAAATTCACAGTTGAAGGAGGGTTCCCTCGGAGGTGATATTCCCGTATTACCCTGAGACCAAAATCCACCGTCAACAATATATATATATATATATATATATATATAGATATATATATATATATATATATATCTATATATATATATATATATATATATAAATTAAGTGTTTTTATATTTAATGCGTAGATTATTGTTAGAAATTTTTCTACTTAATACGTCACGTGGTGCTGCTATTATTTATTAAAAATCTATGTGAGATTGTCACTTTCTCCCATGATATTTTCACCATTGGCCTAAGGCCACACCATTATTTAACACTGACCCCTATTTATTTTATTTTATTTTATTTTTATAATACTTCAACCCTCATATGGTCAAATTCACACATAAGATAAAACACTTAACAATTTTGTACCATTATAAAATATAGTAATTTTAAAGCAAAATTGTTACAAATAACTCAATATATGAGATATAAGGATGATAGAAAATCCTAAATATCGATCAAGATTCGGAATCATATACTATTTTGTACGAGATTCATAAATTTTGTCTTTATTTTTTATTAGATGTTTTTCTACCTAATACTCAATGTATGATTATTCCCCATATATTTATACTATTTACCTCTTATTCCTACTATTTTCATAATACTCCAATACCCCCTTACCTCAAAACTAAAAGAGGTATTTTCAATTTTTACATATATATCCTTAAGATAAAACACTTAATATTTTTTCACCATTATTAATTTATTTAAATAATTAAAAATATGTGAATAAAGTTGTAAAATATAATATTTTTATGAGAGGTAGGGGTCATAAAAAATTCTCAAATTATGGTATTATTAGCAATGATTTTTCATCTCGATTAATTATATTAACTGGGATTAGATATTATTTTTTATTTTGAATAACAAACCGAGCTAGATTTTATGATTTTTTTTTAAAAAATTCTAAATCTCGATATATGCTCAACTCGTTCAAACCCCGGGACACGAAAAACCCAAGTAGAATCCTGATAATTAATACATTTCCATTGAACTCATATCATAAGCAGAATTTGGAATATTCTTTGTTTCATGATTACCATTACAATCATTTCAGCCAGCAAATATGTTTTCCTTCCCAAGCACGTAGTCCTTGACATACATCATATCCTAGTATGAACACACACTTTCATATCCTGAGCCGCACCAATTTGATTTCAACATTTTTGTCAGTTGTTTCATTAACCTAAATTAACAAAACAAGTCTACTCAATTTTTAAAGGTCTCCTCCTTTATATGCATTCACACTGTCACAGTTCACACCACCCCATCATCCAAAGCTTTTCAGTTTCTTTTATTTACTTTTTATCTTATAACACAAGCAAGAGAAATCACAGAAGGAACAAAAAATTGGGAGATGGAGGGTCTTAGGGCTTATCGGATTTTAATTTGTGTCTCATTTTTGGTTCTCTTTCCAGTGATTCATTGTTGGGGCAATGATGGGCATGTGACAGTTTGTAGAATTGCTCAGGTTTATTCTTCTCTTTTTAGTCTTGAGATTCTTCTTTATCATTAATGTTATTTGCTGTTGCTGTGATTTACAGTCTCGTTTGAGTGAAACAGCAGCAGATGCAGTGAAGCAACTGCTTCCGGAATCAGCAGAAAATGACTTGGAAGTGTATGCATATGGGCAGACCGTGTCAAGTTCCATTACCATTGGTCTTCTGCTCTTCATTACATTGATACCCCAGATAATCTCTGCACCTACCAGTACAACAGTAAGCCACTAAGCCTAAATATATACAACAATTTCAACTGAATTCTCAATGGCAACCTGTCGTTTTTTGATCTTCAGGGGATTGCAAGGATGAAAATGGAGCAAAAGGAAGGTGTGTTGCTGGTGCTATTAACAATTACACCACACAACTCCTCAGCTACAACTCAGCATCTTCCTCTCAAGCTGAATGTAAATCCTGTCCCTAACTCTTATGGTTTTTAACTAATTAGTTTGATTAAGCTGTTTCACTACTGTTTTGTTCTCGGTTCCGGATTCTGTTTCCTATCAGATAATCTCACAGAAGCACTCCTCTTTCTCTCTCATTTTATCGGAGACATTCATCAGGTAAGGCACTGGCACTGGCACTGATTAAGAACACACAAGTGTAGGTGCATTAGTTAAATTGGTCCAATTTTGCAGCCTCTACATGTGGGTTTTACATCAGACAGGGAGGCAACACAATTGATGTCCATTGGTACACAGAAAGCAAGTTCTTCACCATGTGAGTCAGGCCAATTTTCAAACTAATTAGCAAGCTAGTGAAAATTTTGACTCTATACTAATGTTAAAACATACAGGTTTGGGATGACAATATAATTGAGACAGCAGAAGAAAGGTTCTATAATTCAAATATTGATGATCTTGTTGATGCAATACAGAAGAACATTTCGGTATCTTGATTGGCAATTCCTATTTAATGCTTGAACTTGTATATTTATCTTCATCCGTCAGGATTTACTTTTACATTTTTTTTAACCTTGATAATGCAAATAACAGAGTGATTGGGCAGATCTAGTAAATAAATGGGAGACTTGCAGCGCAAACAAGACAGCATGCCCGGATGTGTATGTTCCTCAACCTTCACAATAAGATTAATCCCGATTGAAATTTCTAAAAAGAAATTTGTATAAAAAATTCTGGGCTTAAAAATCCGAGTTCAGATTAAAAAAAAAAACTATGATGGGAAGGATGGATTTTATATAATTGAAATGGGGTATATAATTTCTGCAGATATGCATCCGAAGGTATCAAAGCAGCCTGTGATTGGGCATACAAGGGTGTATCTGAAGGATCGGTACTAGAAGGTAAAATTCTTCTGAAATTGTTAGGCATCTTCGTAATTGATCATTCCTCTATATAGGGAAAATAACATAGAAAGAGCTTGCAGATGAATACTTTGACTCGCGTTTACCAATAGTAAAACTGCGGTTAGCTCAAGGTGGAGTTCGATTGGCGGCCACTCTAAATCGTATTTTTGGGTGAAAACATAATTGCTTCCACCTCAGTGCAGTGGATTATCTAAGCATGCCTCAAGCTTTAACCACTTTGAGTTACTCTGATACACCAGTGAATTTAATTTCCAGATTTGGGAATTGCTTGCAAATGTGACAGTATTCTTATAAGTTTATATAGCTATTACTGTATTAACCACTACTGAAATAAGTAAGCTATCATTTTCAGTGAAAACATAACATATAAAGTTGAAATCCGAGCCACATTTGATAATGCACATAATTTACATCTGAATCATATCGGAAAACATTTTATCAAAACAGATTACATCCAGCATAACAATGCAGATCAGTTCTAGTTTGGTCATGTGGCTTACTCTTGTTCCTCATCATTTCTTCACTACCAGAACAGGACATTTCACATTCTGAATGCAGTAATTGCTTACGCTCCCGATTAAAGCCCTGCGGGAACATGTTAATGTCAGCATTTGATAATGTCATGAACCAGATATAATATGTGGAAAGTTACAAATTTTTTGTCCAAATTCTGATTGCAAATTAATCAAATCTGATTTCAATTTCATTTGTTGTTCAGTATTTGCATTCAATATAAAACTTAACAGCATAAGGATTCCAATTGAATAAAACTTATAGAAGTTACAAGAGGAAGAACTAACCTCTTGAATTTTCCAAGGCCCCCTTCACCCAAAATAAGCAGACTGATATTGAGTTTCTGAGCTGCGCTACATATGGCCATTTTAGGATCTCCTACCTCAGTAGCCATCTCTGCTTTTACCTGTAAATGTAAGAAAAAGTACAAATTTAACCTTTTATTTTCACACAATTATTCAGTTATGAACAGTACACATTTGCACTAGAAAAAAGTTGAAGAGGAATTATTAAATCACAGAAAAGACAACATAAAAACTATGAATAGAGAAGCAAAGTTTCTAATGTGGCATATTCTGTCATCTATGTACTGTGTGGTACATTACACAAGTATGTTGATGCATGCGAATGTAAATGTTTACTAATGTTCCATTAAAGAATCAAAAGAAACAGCCATACCCCTTGCCTAGCACAAATATCTTTTGCCTTCTCCAATAGAGCCAATGTAAGCTTCCTTTGTTTATCTTGAGCAGAATTGACAAAATCTTGTGCTGTCATAAGCAAAAGATAATAATATTAATAATAATAATAAAACTTGTTCACATGAATCCAAAATCTAATCGTTATCTGTTCTCACATGCTACGATATCTGATCAAGATTTTTTTATAAGAAAGAAAATAGTTCATATGTAGCTAATCCTTGAGAAACTACTCCGAGAGAGTATTTGTGTGTGTGTATTGAGAAAATAAGGCAATGTATAAAGACTGAACTGGTTAAAGCAGAAGAATACAAGCGAGCATAACCAAAAGGAGCTGCAAATGTGAAGTTCGACTTGGTGGGTGGCTGTGCCATGAATATAATAAGTGGAAACTTGGATATTGATTCTTTGAGATTGTCAAGAATCCAACTGAGGGCATAGTGACTGTGATCACTCTCATCAATGGCCACCATCACCTTCCTTTCAACCTCTCCTTCTGCAGGTTTTACTGCTATTACAACCTCCGCCATCTTCTTCGGGAACTGTAGAACACAGACACAGACAAATGGCACCAAAAACAGTGTGATAATATTTGTGAAAGAGTTGTGTAATAATAAACATCTGGGTTTTAAGTTCACTGCTTGAAGGTCAAGCCACTGCTTTGTAGAAAGTTGTTGAGAAAACTGGAGGCGGGTACTTTCAGGTCATAACTGTCGGTCAAATTGTGAAGTGGGATCACTGTTGAGGATATTTTTGTTCAATCTAGTTTGTTTAAGCTTGTTGGTTTTGTGGATAATATTAGTCTCCGTCTTAAAACTATCAGCCTATTCAATTCATATTACATTCCCACAATCACATGGATGTAAAGGCGGTGCTCTGCATTTTATTCTATCTTTTTGATCACTTTCATATTGCATTTAAGATTGATAAAGAGCAAAGAGACATGCCATTATGCCAATGAGCGGTTTAAAGTTTAAACTTAATGTATGCATTTGGCAAGGTATCAATAGTAACCGTGGAGGAGCAATTGAAATTTATCAGCACCTTCAATGAGGTCGCCATAAGAATAAGATACAGTGATACACAGCACAATCCGTCCGATAGGATAACAGAATCCACATTTACTTCATCCGTTAGTATTACAATTACAAACTCCTCGTACGACACTCGATTTCCACAATATCCAATAGAATTTGAACAAATACTTATATATTACTTCCACTGAACTGTGTCCTCCAAGTTACAGCTGAACATCCAGCTTCATACAGTTTGTAAGAGTGCATTCTTTAAGTTGGTTTCCTTACGACGAGCACAGGGCACTGGGCGTTATGAACACAGTAATTGCTGACACTTCCCAGGAAAGCCCTGTCCCAAGAAAACTAACATTAGTGTCCAAGATGCATCTACATACAATTACTGAAGTTAAATTGTGCAACCAAACCAGAGGCTGCACACAGCCACCAACCGGTGACAAGACGTGATGTTCAAAGAAGGGTCTCTTTCTCCTAGCATGGCTTATTAACAACAAATTTAGGGTCTTTCCAATAAAAGCACACAAGAAGCAAGCTGATGGAAGGATTAATGATCTACATAGAGGATAGAGTAAATGCACAATTTGAGAAAATCTGAAAATTGATGTGGCCAAAGAGCTAAATATAACAGTAGATTAGTGATGGCCTAACTACTTTCATATATGATCATAGCTTCAGCCTATCAATAGCAACAATGAAAGCCTATCATAGTAATTCAGAGAGCATGTTTGATGAATGAGAAGAAGTTTGCATAATGTACTCTACACCCGAAAGAGTAAGTACTAAGTCGAAATTATTTTTGAAGAATCTTAAAAGATTTCAGATTAGAAAACTCATGCTAGCACCTACACATGCAAAACAATGAGTAACGTCTGTCAATCTCCAAAATTTTAGACTAACCTCTGTATAGTTCCACGGCCATGGCTGCCTACTATAAGTAACTCGATTTTGTTCTTTTCCACTGCTTCACATATTAGTGCTTTAGCATCTCCAGCTTCTGTCATTGTCTCAGCAACAATCTGAACCAAGGAAAAATAACAACTTTACTACAAAATATGAGACTGGTTTGCACTGGAGCTGATGGTATTCTTCAATGTTCATATTTGAGAAAATCAGCAATTAAGAAATTATACGAAGCTTAAGCGGCATCATCACAACCATGAAATTTTCCTTGGACGTTTTGCTAAACCCATGGATTTAGAATCATCTCCTCAATCACTTCACAAATTCAATTCCAGAAACATGTACTAATTTTCAACACAATGACAATAACTTTATATTAGAAGCACAATAAATAGAAATGAAATTGATTAAACAGTTCCAAAAACCAACTTATGTCAAGTTTCTCCCTGTCAAATAGTTGAACAAAGAATATAAACCATTCGTTAAATCAGCCAAAGCAATATGCACGAGTTTAGAAAAAGCATCAGTGGAGAAACTTGTACCCCATGCTTAGCACAGATCTCCTTTGCTCTCTCCAATAGAGTCAATGCAGCCTTCTTTCGATTTTCTTGCATGGACAAAATCAAGTCTGGAGCTGAAAGACGTGAAAATACGAAGCATATGATAGAAATTAGAGTAATGTTGCGCTTACAAGTGATGTTGGAAATGAGGCTGCACTCATTGATAGGCGTGGCACAATTACACATCAATATTGGAATAAACAAAGTCAATAACTGCCCCAAACTAAACAATTATCGATATGGGCTACAAAAAATTGTGATAGTGAATCAATCAATAAAAGATCGAAATTAGAAGCATCAACATGATCAATATACTTAAGAAGCATTGTAATTTTGTCTACGTTTAGTCTCCTTATAATTTTCCATCAAATATACAAACCAAGATCATGACAAACAGAAAAGAGAAACTTACGAGCAGCACCAAACATGGAAGCCTGGACATAAACAAAATCAGTCGGCCGAGCAGTGAAGATGATGAGGTCAGATTTGGAGAGTGTATCGCCAAGATTTTCAAGTGCCCATTGGAAAGCATAGTGGCTACACTCACTCTCATCTATAGCCACCATCACTTTCTTCTTTTCCATCTTTTATCCCTCTTCCTTATCCTTAGATCTCTTTTTGGTTTTTGGTTTTTGGTTTCTTGAACCAAATGCTTCTTGTTTGATCGTACACGATATTGTCTGTGCCAAGTCTCTTCCTCAACTGCCAATCAAACCATGTGTTGACTTGCTGGTGTAATAAGTGTACGATAAATCTTGTCTCTGGTGGGTTGAGTTTTGCAATGAGTTCATTTTATCTTTAGAATGCAAATGTAAGAAGCCTGTCAAGGCAAATTTTGGTTTTATTTAGTTAAATATTGGCCCATAATATAATGTATCTGTTTGATTTAGTGAATTCTTGGCCTTGCCCTGTTCTTTTTTAACAGCAGTGGAGATTCTATCAGATAATTCAGAGAATCTAGTATGAAGCCTGAGGTTACAATTTTACACCCTTAAGATACTGGTTCGCCTGCTTATTATCAATGTTTTCATAACCGGATCATGAATCGAACCGGTGATGTAAAAGTTCAATGAGTCACTGATTCGACTGGTTAAACCATGTCAAAAAAGCCAGCAATACCGACTTACATAATAAAAAGTTGTATTTAATTAAAGATTAAAAAGTACAAAAGAAAAAAATGGACCGATTTTTTGTCAGACCGATTTTTTACCGAACTCAAAGCCGGTCCGATCCGGTTCTGAAAACATGGCTTATTATCCCAAATCCAACAAAAATTCACGCATCAGACATCACGGAACAAGTTGAATAATCCTGTGAGGATTAACTTTTCTCAAGAAAGCTGAGAATGACAGTTTGAAGGTACATTGGATCTATATATAGCCAAGAATTCTTTTCCACAAGAGTAATTGTTGGATTAAAAATCAATTAGACTCTTGGCGAAGGAATTGAGCAATTTTAGAACTCATCTCTGGTGGAATACGGACTGGACGGTAGTTTTTGTCAAGCCAAACTGCTGTGCCCTTGGCCTCCAAAACAGGCTGCACAAGAAAGTTAAAGAGCACTGATCATTGTGACATTTTCTGAAAAAATGTAGATCAGGATTACAATCACAAACCTCATGATTTGGCAGCTTAAAGATGAAGTGATCAAAGATTAAGCGGACAGCTGAACCGCCGGAGATCCTAACCTTCACAACAAACTTGTCTCCACTCTAGTAGCAAAGCCTCACGAGGACAGATACAAATAAGATACAAAATTTGCAGGAGTACTGTAATTAGTTTTCAAAGTCTATGCCAATGGAGGTTTTTAGTGGATTTCAAAACCAATGATGTTTTTAGTCAAATCTCAGAAGGTATTAACAAAAACATCCCCATAATCTAACTCGAAGAAAGCAAGGAACCAATCAGGATTATTGTATGATAGCATGAGGTTTAGTGCCAAATATATTGATAACCAAAAAGACAAGATGTTTAATAGTCACAAGTTTAAATATCAAGGCATACTCTCAGAGGTGCAAGGAATTTGAGTGATAATTCTGACAGCGCCAATGCTTCACCAGTGCGGGCAACTTTGTCGCAACTGATACCAATCTTTTCAAAAAATTCATGCCGACCTGATTAAGATTTAAATAGTCATTCTTAACAGTTGTATCAAAGATACATGTGCTCATTTCAACACCAAAAAACCACTCCTACAACCTTCACAAGCTAATTGGAATTAAAAACAGCACCCAAAAGAAAGAGAACATCCATTGTTGAAAGTATCCAAAATATTTCCATATTCCCAGACACCAACTAAAAGCTGTATGAAGAGATTCAGAAGACAGAAGTTTGAACAACTTAAAATTTGACAGACCCATTCCTCGATACATAAACAAACTTATTTAGTCATACAACAGAGCAGAAAAATCTTTAACATGTAAGAGACAGCTAAAAACTCTAGAAGCTGACGTCTACATAACAGCACCTGACCACATCAGTAAAATCAGTCCTTTCAGAATGGCCATGTCAAAGAAACAAGTTTGAACAACTTGAAAACTGACAGACCCAATCCAAGTGAGTTAAGAAATGTAAAAAATACCATTGCCCTGAGGGCCTAGAAAGGAAGGGCAGTTATTTCTTATTTGACCTTTTTAATAAAATTGCAACCAGCCATTATATGTGGATTCTCATGTCATGTCTTTGATAAATGATATTTCTGCAAATGTTCCCATATGGTGAAATAATATAACATCTATAAAACATTATACAGGCAAAAAACAGTGATAGCTCAGTTTCATTCTTTTGCAGAACTTCCCACAAATAGTGTAGATATCATGCGTAGATGAGCATTAGCAGGCGTGCACAGATGGATGCATGATAGGCACTTAAGTAATGGCAGCCACGTATACAAAATAAAAATGACAGGATATACTAAGAACGACAACATAATTTGTACTAGATGACCTACTTTCCCACATCAATATACAACATGGATATTCATGAAGACATTCAACTTGATACTAATCACTAAGTGACCGAACATATGGATATAAATGATATATACAAGAACAAATATGTTTGAGGTTGAAACCAAACTTTAAAACACTGACGAATTTCAAATAAAAAACTATTAAAAAGCTATTCTGCTAAAAAAGAAACAACAAAATAACGGAAACTCACTCCAGTGTGTTTAATACAGGCTATCGTGAGAAGGAAAATGGCGATGATTGTCAATTCTTGACAAGGAAAAAATCCATTTTGTTTTTAATCCAGTAGCTTTCCACAAAATGAGAGTGAAAGGCCAAGATCGGGACAAGTGGGAGAGAGCGAGAGGGAGAGGGAAATTGAATGATGTAAATCATGTAGTGCAGAAGAAGACAGGAGATGTAAGAAACGGAAAGCTGATAAACAAGGAAAGCAATATTGAAATACTTGCTGATTTATTCAAGGTCCTGTTTGCAAAAAATAAACTGGAAATCAAAAATCAAATATAGTGTCATGATGAGCCATAATGTCTATCAAGTGAACATAAAAAAAAATCAACCTAAAAGTATTGAAAAAAATCATGAGCCTTTTGCATCTCAATACACTAGCAATATCTATAATTTTAGTGAAATAAACGAAGTGCAAGGTCTATCAACATCTTAGCAGCAATCAAAACTTAACATAACACGTAAACAGAAACCAATGAGCCCATTACGTTGAGGACCTCATGATGAGAGTCCAAACATCAAGGCAAGCCAATGACCCAAAAGAATTAACTAATTTTGCTATAAATGTTTAATTGGAGCAATCCACCTGATAATTATCCGGTGGGTATTCTACTAGCACACTGCCACCCAATTCCAAAAAGTAATGCTAACTCATATATTAAACGGCGTACTCGCTGATTACCGCTACTTAATCATAAATTAATAACGAAATATTAAATTATGTCTCACACATGGCAGCTATGTTGTATGCATAGCAATGGTATAAAACAAAATACAAGAACAAGCAACACTTAAAGAACATTAAGTCTCTCCAAATTAATAATAAATTTTGACAGATTAATCAGGAAACAAAGGGCAAAAAAGTCATACCATGTTGACAATAACTTGCATAAACAGCATTGTTGACAACACCATATTGATCCAACTCGTAATCCCGGACTTGAAGCTCAAAACCATGAAACTCACTCATTCTGAAATTATAAAACAATATAAATTCACTTTATGAAATCATGAAAAATAATGACAATAAATATGTAAAACTATGCCAGAACTAACAAATTTAAGCAATGATAAATTCATTTAAGAATTTCCATCAAAACCCCACAAATAAAAATGATTTAATAATGAAATAGGAAGTACCCTTTGCCACCTTTGAGGTCAAGCAATGCTGACGGAGTACTGCAACTCCTAGCGGCGGAGAGCGATCGGCGAACATGTGGCGGCGTCAGAGGCTGGGTGGTTGGAAAGGCGGCTGGTGTGGGGAGAAACGGAGTATTGACACGTGCAGTCACGAAGGTCACGTGAGCGGGGGAAATAAAAGCCTGCAACATATCTTCTGCTTGGGAGATGGTGCAGGAAATGGGAAGTTGGAAACTTGGTAGATGAATGGGCGTAAAGATCCATGGCCTCTGTTTAAATGTTCTTATTTTTAGGAGGGCAGAAATCTAATGGGACGGAGCCTCGGGATCATCCCAATGGGATTTGAGAGACCTGGTCAAGCTTCCGGTTTAGAACCCTATTCGAATTGGAATCGAATTTTACCGATTCGGTTAGGGTTCTTACTCCAACCGAATCGGTAGGAATCGCTGAAACTGAACGGTTACAACGGTTCCTACGGTTCCAATTAGAACCGTTTGATTTCCGTTGGAACCGGGTTGAAAACGTAGGGTTCCAAACTGCCGTTGGGGACAGCCCAACGGCTAATAGCCAGGGTCATTTTTCATTATTTCAATACACTAATTTCTCAATTCTCAATTCTCTCGATTCCTACAATTCTCTCATTCTTAATTCTCTCATCTTCAATTACAATTTATCATTCTCAATTCTCTAATTCTTTAAAAATTTAAAAATTTAAGTTTAAGCTCTTTAATTTAATAATTTTATTTTTTATTTTTTTAGATAATAATTTTATTTGTAATTTAATGTAAAATTATTATATAAATTCAAATTCATAATTTATATTAATTTTTCAATCTCAATTTTTTTATTTTAAAAAATAAAAAAAGCAAATGGAACCGGAACCGAACGATTCGATTCCGGTTCCGGTTCGGAACCTAACCGAACCGGTGGCATGGTCTAGGATTAGAGATGGAAAATTAAAAAATAAAATAAATTTGAAAAGGTGAATTTAATACTTATTTTTTTTTGTATCAGAATCAGATAAAATCTTCATCTCACTCCATTATTTATTTAAGTTTTTGTTAAGTATGTTGACGGCTGATTTTGGTCTCGGGGGCAATGAGGGTTTTTTACTCCCGAGACAATCCTCCTCCAACTGTGAATTTATTTAGTTTATGGGAAACCAAAGCAAATTTGGCAGAAGATAAGTAAATACACAAATCAACAAAGAGATTTACATGGTTCGGCGGATTAAATCCAACCTACATCCACGGGCAAGAAGCATGTGGTATTTTATTACTGAAATACACTTGATCGAATAGCTCTGTGTTTACAAGTCTAATTCTCTCTTGTTCTCTCCTTAACTCCGCCTTACAAGCATGCTTTCCCTCATATTTATAATAGCAAAGAAACAACTTTCCTTATCTCATAAGAATTCTTAGTCGAAACTACTTTTACTTCCTTTATCCTATTAGGACACTGACTTATCAATTTACCCAATGAAAGTATGATAACTTATCATCTCATCCGTAAAAATAGGATGTCTTATCTTCTGGAGCCTATCTCGTCATATGCTCGGTTTTCATGAGGTCGGTCTCAATGGCCCTTTGAACTGAGAATGCTACTATCGATCTGTTAATGCCCGGTCATCCGAACCTAGTGGTCGGTTACAGATTATAAAGTGCCCGGTCCCTTACTGTTGGCGTTTAGTGGTCGGGTCGGCTTTAATGATAATGATTAAGAAGGTAATTACCTTCTTACCCCTGCAGTATTGCTTAAATATCATAGGACCTGAAACTATCACCAACATCTGTCTCATAGTTCTCGGTTCCAACGAGTATACAAGTTAGTGCCGGAAACTACATAAAAAGAGTAGTTCTCTTGACGGAGTGATGGTTGACCCTTGTGAAGAGAAGTTATTGACCCGTCACCATCATGTCTTCGGTACAATCAAGATGTTCGGTCTGACTTCTTTTCCTGCCAAAACAAAATCCTTTTACCGATCTTCTGGAGACTCTCTTGAGATGCACAAAGGTCACATCCACTTAAATGCCCATCAAATCATCTCTAGGGTTTACTCCGAGCTTGACACTTGTCAATCATCAGCCGGCTTCCCGCCAAAAGCAAACAAAATCGACCTTTCTTCGCCGATACCAAAATACATCTGATCTCAACCGTTCATTTACTTCTGTCGAATTGCTTCCAAAGTCGACACATGGCGCACATCCGGGGCTCTTTCATGATCTAACGGTCACAAAGGCTCCAATGTGATTTCAATAAGACGAAGCGATCACCTTGCGTCGGCTTGGCAAAATTTTATCAACCGAAAAGAAAAACTCTCTTCTCTTCAACTGTGACCCGTCCGATTAGTGCAAACGAAGCTTTCCAACGTATTTCTCCAGCCTTCAAAAAGAATCAAGTAAGTCTTTTGAACGACCTTTTTGTTTTATGCTTGCTGTTTTCTTTCTCTTTTTTGTGTGTGTGTGTGTGTGTGTGTGGAACATGTCTGGTTTTTTGGGAAGATGAGTAATAAATTAGAGATACTTCGGTTTGTTCTGGGTTCTGTGTTTTGCTCGATATTTCTAGGGAGAGATTTATGGCTTGATGGATGTTGTTAGGGCGTTTAGAACCCACATGCTTAGTTTTCTCGTAATCTCAGGGTAATTGTGGAATCCCCGGCCGTTTTAGAATTTAGCTGTAGACTGACCTCTCCCCTTTTTTATTTCCCGGATGTCAGGGATGTCTTACAATGAATCTTCCTCGGCAAACCCTGCTGAACCTTCGACTGCCCCTGCCGTAGAGCTCTCATCGGGCTCGGAAGCACCAAGCGTAGAGGACCTCGACACTACCCCCACCCCTTCTGAAGTTGAAGAAGATACTTACCATCACAGAATTCCACGGAAAGACCCAGAGCCCGGTGAATTCAACTACTCGGCTTTAGACATGGATCGACCTTCCAAGATAACTGAAGACGACCTAGAGCTGCTCCGGTAGCGATATGACATTCCGATAGATATTGCCCTTGAAGTCCCTAACCCATTGGATCGTGCTAGTCAACCCGATGAGGGTTGGTGGCTCTTCTCCCAGCTTTCTTTGAGTGCGAACTCCGGCCGCCATTTCAACGTTACTTCTCCTAGATGCTGGCCGAGATGGAGATCGCCCCTTGAATAGTTGGAGGATCTTGGCCGGGCTGTGTGTGATTTGGCATCGGGCGGGACTCGGTGAACCTTCTCTTGAAGAAGTGAAAAAGGTTGTATCGATTGAAGGCCAACCCAAGAACGCACCATGATTGGTACTACCTATCTGCTTACGCTGATTCTTCAAACGTTGTCGGCAAACTCCCCGACTCCAATAAAAACTTCAAAGATTTATGGTTCTGGGCCACAGGAGATTGGGGACGGGTCATGAGATCCCATGAAGAAGAGATTTCAGTCCCGGATATCTTCAGAGCGGGAGGTTAGGAATCTAACCCTTAGTTTTCTTGCTCTTGATTTTATGATAGGATTCTAACTTCTTTGACTCTTCTCAGCTTGTTGGAGGGACGCTCTCAAAGTCTCTCATCAGGTCCGGGTGCGGGTTCACTTGGCTCGGTGATATGCCGACCATTGGAAGAAGTTTTTAATGGTGCGGCTTTTGTCGAGTCGGGCCTTATTCGGATCGTTCCTCTGAAGGTCCCAGGGCGGATAGGTAGGCCATACTAACCTTCTAACATATCCCCTTGTTTGCTTGATATGACGATGACTTGGAATTGTTTCAGATTTCGGACTGACCACTTTTTCTGCCTGTAGGCATTGCATTTTTGCATATCAGCCCGATGATGAGTCTCGTATGGAGACAACTACCTCTTTAGTCATGAAAGTCGCGGGAAACGAACGTTGGAAGGGTAAAGTTGGAAAACAGAATTTTTGGTGGATTTATCCAAGTTGTTTAGCTTGGGTTGCTTGTTGGCTGTTTTAAAACACATCTCACAAATTAAATAATTAAAACATTTAAAATACGTGTCACAAATTAAAATAAAACAAATCAAATTAAACTTAAATTAAATTAAATTAAAACACATTCAAAAATTAAAGCTAATTAAATTAAATCAAAACCAATTAAATAACTAAATTGAAATTTAATTAAAACTAAATCTAATTATTAATTCAAATTAAATAAAACGAATTAAATTTAAATTAAATAAATTAAAATTAAATACCAAAATTAAATAATTCACTTCCAAATTAAAATCAAATCAAAATCAATTCATTCATTCACTCACCAAATTTAAATAAATTCCCCAATTAACTTGATTTCTTTCCTTTTGAATAACACTCATGCAAACCCTAATAACTCTCACACGTCCCTCTCTCTCTATAAAAAGAATAACCAATGAAACCCTAAGGCTGGCTCCCAACTCCTCACGGCTCACAAAAAAAAAAAAACATTCACAAACAAAAACAAGCCCTCTCTCGGCAACCCTCTCCAAATCAGCAAACAAACCCTAATCTTCTTCACATCATCTCTTCTCCTCAACAATTCATCCACTCCTCCCCACTCAACAAACAAGCCATAGTCTCTCGCCACATAACATGCCACCACTGCCAGCCTGCTTCACGTGAATAACGCCTCACTGCCTTGAAATAAAACCGCACCTAAATAACCTTCAACCTAGCCGCTCAACACCATAAGCCACATTCACTTAAACAGCCCCAACGCGCAAACTTACCTCACGTTCAGCCCATCGCCACTATCTCCATTCACGAAACCAAGTCAACTGCACTGCATCACTCACTCACGAAAACAAGACATTGCCATTCACCTCGCCTAAACTCACCAACGTAACCAAGACAATAAACCCTAAATACCGACCAACCTCACTCCACCTTCACACCTGGCCTTCACGCATACTGCCCTCACTCCACCTTCACGCATACTGCCATTCCCATTAAGCCACCTAATGCTTAGCCTGCCACACTCCACGCCCAACTCCCCCGCATCTCCATCACACCCCTAGCTTAATCATCAGCGCCAAGAACCTCTCGCCAAATAACTTCACTCAAACAGCCAACACGCCCTAATCCTCTTCACGAACCACAAGCCACCCGTCATCATAGCCTCACGCAAGCACCATCCTTCAGGCCCATTCTAACGCCACATATCCTTCAACAACCCCTGACAAACCTTCACGCATCAACAGCCAAAACAGCCTCAAACATTGCCCTAAAGTCGCACAAACAGCCCCCACACATAGCCCATCAATTCGCGCCCAAACCGAGCCTAAACCTGTCTCAAAACTTCACCTAAAAACTACCCAAAACTCCCCTTAAACGACCAAAACCAGTCCCTTAACCCTTCACCAAAACAGTCCCAAAACTGTCCAGAAACCGCCCCAAACAGCGAAGAAAATTGCCCAATTTTTATCACCGAAACAACCCACATTTTAACCCTAAAAGCCGCAAAACAGCAAGCCTAATTTGTGACCAGAAACAGCAGTGAAACTGGGTGAAAACAGTGGCCCGAACAGTGAAACAACGAGGAAAGACGTTGAGTTAGCAAATCGGAAAAGTAGCGGATCATTCACCCTTCCAACGGACGTGTAACGCCCTTTCGTGAGACGACAAAAGGGGTTAGACCTGAGGGCACCTTTTTATTTATCATCTTTCGTTTATTTTATTTATTTTAAAATATTATTGCATGAGATTCGTTTGAGGCATGATGTGATTGTTGGATGAGCGGGATATGTGTTCCCCTTTTGTGGTATATCGGATGGAAACTCGGACGTAAATTTCGTAGCCGATTCCGAATGGACGGTAGTGCGGTTTGCACTCGGGATACAACGCCACGTACCACTTAAGATACACATATTTCGTCTCATCCAAACTTGTATTTGAGCATGTGATCGTTTTTAGGTTGTTTTATTTATTATTCAAAGCATGGTTTAGTATAGTTTGCCATTTAATTTTCAAAGCATGATTATGTTCTTTTTACGCATGATATTTCATTTAATTTATGTTTATGTTTAAATAGTTATTTGTTATTTTATTTTGATGGTTCAATATGCTCATTGTGTGGAATTGTGTTTGCCGTTTAAAGACTTACTTTCAAGCATGCAAACTTAGAATATGATTTATTTAGCGAATGCATGTTAGATCTAAATACCCTTGAGCATGATTATTGAGTAGACTCCGTTGATTTATTGCACAAATTATATCATCACAAGTGGCATAAGTAAGGGACCATTCCGAACCCAACGGTTTGAGGTCTTCCCTTGCGAGGGGTGAGTGAGGCCTTAAACTATTTTCCCGGTTCACACCGGGTGGCGACTCCATTATTCTCCGATTTAGTCCCCCGCGGACTACTCCGTACTCCCACTAGGCCGCGAGCCTAGAACAGCATGTTCGCCCAAGTTCTGTGTCCTACAACTACCTCATGTTGTGTCATGTTCGGTCCTAAGTATGGGCTAAAACTAACAGGGTTTGTCCCTCTGCGAGACATTATTGGGGCAGCAATCCCATGTGGAGGAGTAACATTGTTTGGTCCACCCTCCGTTCGAGTTCCCCAATCTTGCTTAGGATTGTTTCTTATGTTTGGCGCATGAGGAGGTGAGATTCCACATGGGATAGTCCCCCCGTTTATATATTTAGCCATTAGCTCATTTAATGAACTCGTGTGTTTGATCATATTTTCATAATGTGAATTGCTAGTCGAAATAAACTTATCTATAACATGAGTATTTTGAAGTCTAACTTGTTCGACTATATCCTGGGTGAATTTGCCAAACAAGCCGCACATCACGTTAGGGTTGAACTCCCTTATTATGTCATAACTATTGGGGCAATTGTGGAAACACTAGGGTCGGATTGGTGCCCCGCGCGGCGGAAATGGGTCTTATCCGTGAGTATCAAGCATGAGTGTAATTTTAAATTATTTAATGAATTATTATATTCATACGAGTGTATAGAAAAAAAACGGGGGCTAAATCGGAGTCTGGAAACTCCAGAACGAAGCAAAACAAAATCAGTGGGCAAAGCTCATGACGCGCGCTACAGTGTCTGGCGCACTGTGCGCGAGCTGTGCAAATTTTATTTTATTTTATTTTTTTTTATTTTCATTTCTTTCTTTAAGTGAGCTGAAGGGATAGACCCCTAATTTCTTCTAGTTCTCCCTAAACACTTCAAAAATACCAAAAATTAATTTTTAACATCAAAACCAACTTCAACACATGTTATAGAATAAAAAAACAAGTTTTTCAAAATATAAAATATTTTTACAAAAAAATATAAATTTATTTTAAATACGCACTTGCGTAAATTTTGAATCCAAAACACAAACTAAATTAGAATCCTAATAAGAAATGTCTCGTGAACAATTCTAGGTCACCCAAAGGTGGTCAAGTGATTCTAGAATGGTAGTCATAGCTCTAAATTTTAATTTAGAGTTCCAAACTCTTATTAATTGTTCCATGTCTAACATGAACATCTTTGACCTAATTCATAAGCATGTTGTGTTTATACTTCTAAAGTATTCTAACACAATTGATTAGCCTTATTTTGACATTAAGCTATGTGATTGTGTATCTAATACACAAGGGAACATAGCTTAGGAGAATATCAAACATTACCTAGTAAGTTTGATGCAAGATCCAATCTACTTTTCGTTTGCTGAAATGGTTGGAGAACCTTCAAGGTGTGCAAGCTTGACTTCAAGATCCAACCTTGATTTCCAATGCTAGTAAGCTTCACTTCAAGATCTAATCTTTATTTCTCCAAGATGAAATATTGTAGAGACCTCACAAGCTTCTCTAAACACTTCTCTAACTTAGACTAATTTCTCTAAGAATTTGCTTGTACTTGTACTTGTTATTAAAACCTTCATAAAGCTTGCTATTTATAGCAAAATTTGGGTAATTTTTAATTAATAAAAGTTATATCAATTTGTAAGTGGATTTAATCTGATTTGTCCAAATATGTATAATTAGATGTCTCCCACTTTAATTTAATCCAATTAAATTAAGCCAAGGATTAGAAAATAGATTAGTTAAATGTTTGCCACTTTGATTTAATCCAATAAAATCAAGAAAAAACCACTTATTATTACATACTTACAATTACCATAATATCCTCAAATGGTAGGGATAATTATGATTTTACAATTAAGCTCTTGTGTAATTATTGAATTACTCCAATTAATCATATTAGGTCAAAGTAAATAATCAATATTATCCAATAACATTTGATTATCTTAGTTGATAATTATAATATTGAATATTATCTTTTATCAAAAATAATCGGCTACCCAACGAGTACACTTCATATTAGGACTCTCTAAGTTCAGACACGTTCGTCATATAAGCCTAGCTAATATGTATGCAATTCGGCCACTTCCGAATTCGCGAAGAACACGAACGACCTTTCTGAACTATACAAGTCGAGGTCATCACATATGTTTAACAATCCCTACGTCGTAAGCTATCCGAGTTGTGCTTAGGAAACATAAAATATACCGTCAAATTTCTGAGATGCACATCTAATTTCGACATATCCATGATTCTTTATAACTGATTCGATCTACCATAGGTGATCGACTTTGGCCAAAGATTTAGGAATTGTGATTGTATTAACATGGATACCTAAACCTCTTATGGTACACATTTGGGCCGACATATCCTATCTTGATTCGCACTTGATTACTATGAAATGCTTCTGACATACATGACATCAAAGTGATGATGATCTCACACAAAATCAATGATATCCTATAGTCAAAGAATTATATATGCTACTCAACTCGAGAAGATTTCTATTGACGGTGGTGTGTACTTCCAACTATTAGGAATCATCTATAAGTCATTCAGTATTCGCTTCAACGAATACTCACATGTCTATACGAGTTTCCAAAACTCACTGCACATCAGGTTAAACCATTGGAACTCCAATTCCAATATACGACATCTGCTAATCTTCTAGGTTATAGGAATTCGACCGTATTATAAAACCAACGACTAGGAATATTTACTTTAAGAATAATTTACATAGTGTCAAAAACTATTCTAAGGTCGATGTCATTCTTTGCATATATATACATCAATCTAATACGCATAATGACAATATTATTAATAGGTATGAAATGAAAATATAGTTATTTTATTAATAAATAATATAAAATGTACAATTCGGATTGGCACTCCAAGAACCAACTCAATCATAACGACTTCCTTCTGCTAAACCCTCAAAATGGCCCACTATAGTCAGAACGTGAGCATGGTTGGTTTGCTCCAATCCTAATTCCTCTGTACTAGAACTAGTCTAAACTTTTTCTCGGAGGCATCTTCACTTCTTGCACCAATTCCTCCCATTGTGGTCGCCAAAAACTATTCACATAATTTTTTATTGGTACGCATGTAAGGTTCCAAACCGCCTAAGACAAAGTCTCAACAATGGGTGTTTGGTGCCAAGAAATGCCGCCAAGGGGCACAAGCACACAAATTACGGCCCTAAAGATTACAAAGCTAAGAAAACTATAAATTTAAATTACTTGCTCATTTTGAGTCTTTTCTCTTATTCCTGTTTTCTTTTTTCTACTCATGGGTCCTTTATAGTGTAAAATTCCGCCAATCGCTCGAGCGGTTCCGCTTTCCTCGGTATAACACCCCTTTGATCAGGAAAAACTTGGTGCTTTTAAATTTCAGCTTCCTGGCTTCATTCTTATCTTTGGGCGTCTCCCCAGTCTCCAAATATCTCATAATTGGTTGCATCCATGAAGATTCGCCTTCCGTATCCAACACTTCCACCTCGAGCTCTCCCACATTTTTTCCTCGGAGGTAGATTAGAGGGACTATTCTGGGATTTTTCTCCTTTATCGAAGATGCGAGCCTCGCCAAAGAGTCTGCCTCACATTTATTTTCCCGACCGACTTGTTCAAAATGCAAGTTCCCCATTTTTCCCACCAACCTTTTTACCTTAGCCAAATAGGCTATCATACTCGGCTCTCTAGCTTGGAATTATCCCTTTAGCTGCTGAACAGCCAGTTGTGAGTCGCTTCTTACAACTACGTCGTGGACGCCCATCACCGTGCATAACCTTAAACCGGCTAAAATTGCTTCATACGCTGCCTCATTGTTTGTGGCCTCGAAGGCGAATCTCAAGGTGAACAATACTTCTTCACCTTTATCATTTTTCAATACGATTCCGGCCCCATTACCTTGTGAGCTGGCAGATCCGTCTACCGACATCTCTCATTTGTCTTCCCTAACGGTCAAATTTTGGGGTTCTGTGAATTCAGCAACAAAGTCTGCAATAGCCTGCCCCTTTACTACCGCCATTGGGAGGTAAGAAATGTCGAGTTCACTCAACTCTACCGACCATTTCATTAACTTGCCCGAGACCTCCGGCTTCTGTAGAATCTGCCTTAAAGGGTAATCGGTATAAACCCCAATAGGATGGGCGTGGAAGTAAGGCCGTAACTTCCGGGCCGCAGTGATTATTGACAAGGCGACCAGCTCATGTGCTGGATTTCTGGTCTCAGCATCCAATAAAGATTTACTAACATAATATACTGGCTTTTGAATTTTATCGGCCTCTTGCATTAATACTGAACTTACTGCATGTTCCGAAACAGCTAAATACAAGTATAAGGTCTCACCTAGGGACGGCTTTGCTAGAAGTGGTGGCTGCGTCAGATATTGTTTTAACTGCAGGAAGGCCTCCTCGTATTCTGGCGTCCAGTTGATTTCCTTTTTTGCCTTCTTGACAACTTTGAAGAAGGGATGACACTTGTCGGTTGCTCGGGAAATAAATCGATTGAGCGCGGCCACCATACCGGTCAGGTTTTGCACTTCTTTTATCGTCCTGGGAGATTTTAAGTCCAGAACGGCTTGGATTTTTTACGGGTTTGCTTATATTCCTCGGGAGCTCACCATATAGCCCAAAAACTTTCCCGAGGTCACTCTGAAAGCACACTTCTCCGAGTTGAGCTTTAAATTATGCTTCCTCAGCAGTTCAAAGGTTTTCTTTAGATCGCCCACATGACACCCTGGCTCATTAGACATCGTTATCATATCATCAATATATACCAGCATTGATGTGCCGATAAGTAGCTTAAAAATCTTGTTCACCAGCCTTTGAAAGGTTGCCATGGTATTTTTCAATCCGAAGGGCATTACTTTATAACAGTATAGCCCCTGGTCGGTAACAAAAGTCGTCTTCTCCTCGTCATCAGGGTGCATCTTGACCTGGTTATATCCCGAGAAGGCATCCATAAAGCTTAGCAGTCCTGGCAGGCCATCGAATCCACCAACTGATCTACTTTTGGTAGTGGGAAGCTGTCTTTCAGGCACGCTTTGTTGAGGTCGGTGAAATCTACGCACATCCTCCACTTTCCGTTGGATTTCTTCACTAATACCACGTTCGATACCCACTCCGGGTATTTCACTTCTCTGATGAAACCAGCCTTCAATAATTTTTCTACCTCGGCAGCCATTGCCCTGCACTGTACCTAATTAAAGGTTCTTTTTTTTTTGCTTGACCGGTTTGTGTGATGGATTTACTGTCAAGCGGTGATTGATGAACTTCGAATCAATCCCAGACATATCGTCATGCCTCATGCAAAGATGCCTGGGTACTCCTTTAGACATTTCAGCAGGTCCTGTTTCAGGACCTCGTCTAAGTCTCCCCCTATTTTACATTCTTCCCAGATCCGAAAAGTTCTATCACCTTTAATTCTTCGACTGCCCCTAGCCGGGCAACTTTCTTTGGCAGAGGACCTGGATCTTCACTTGCTTCTTCCCCGTCTTCATTTCCTTGACTTTTCCGGGCACCCGCTTCGATGTAGAGGGTTTCCTTTGAGAGCGTGGCGAAACAGCTCCGAGCCACCTTCTGACTTCCGCACACGATTCCAATCCCTTCCTGGGTGGGGAACTTTAATTTTAAGTAATAGCAAGACATTGCAGCCTTTGTTTTCATCATGAAAGGTCGACCAACAATGACCTGGTAACTGCTCATGCAATCCACCACCGTGAAATTCATCATAACCGTCCGAGTCCGGGGACGGGTTCCAATCGTCATCGCCAATTGTATCATTCCTAATGGAATGACCGTCGAGCCCCCAAAGCCGTATAGGGGAGTCCCATCATTGGTTAAAACCACATACTCCACTCCAAGGCCGTCCAAAGCATCCTTGGAGATTATATCCACTGCACTTCCGGGATCCACTAGGATTCTTTTTACCTCTAAACCGCCGATTATTGCCTTAATTATTAACTGATCATCGTGGGGGGAAACTCACCCCTCGAGCATCATCGTCCATGAACATTATTGGTACTGACCGACCGTCTTGTATTCCCGAGGACCGCTCTGTTTCGAACACCTCCGGCCCCCGAGTCCGATTATAGTTTTTCCTTGACCGGTTGGAGTCCCCGGCCAGTGTATTCCCCCCTACAATGATATTCACCTGTCGAAAATGTGCTCTCTGCCTGGCCGCCATAACTTCATGGTCAATATATTTATTCAAGTATCCATTCCGCGCCAGGTCTTCAATTTTCTCCCGCAAGTCTTGGCATCCGTCAGTCGTATGTCCCTTCAAATTATGATGCACGCAATAGGATTTCTTATTCCTCCTGTCCGGTGGGAATCTTCTGACGCCAGGCTCTATCAAGTGGCCCTTTCCCTGGATTTCCATGACGATTTTCCCCAGCGGTTTATTCAGAGGAATGTATGCATCTTCCCGATCCAAATGGTTTACCTGGGCCAAGGTTCTATTTTCTGGGTCATCCCGAGGTATCAGCTTGAATTCCCTTTGCCTCGGGGGTGGCCTTTTGAACTCCTTGTCTGGCCTGCGAGGAGCTTCTGCCCTCATCATCCTCTCTCTGATAGTTGTCCCCCTCCGGGAGATTTTCTCCTCGTTTTCCAAAGAAACGAACTTCCGGGCTATTTCCAGAGAGCGGTGGCATAATCTGGCGTATCTTGGATCATTAATGGGTCCATAGCTTTCTGACCTTTAAGGATCCATTTAAACTTTCCAAGGCCTCGAGCGACTCATATCCCCCGACCTCGAGCACCATGCTATGGTACCGTTCGATGAAAGCCTTTAGGGGTCATCATCCCCCTTGCTTCATGAGCCTTAACTCCCCAATTGTCTTCTTTGGGACGCATGCCCCTTTGAAGTGCCGAACAAATGACTTCCTGAGTTGCGTAAAGCTTCCGATGCTCCATGGAGCTAGGCTTCTGTACCACAGAATGGCTGATCCCCCTAAGGTTAGGGGGAATACTTTGCAAACAGTATCCCCTACTACTCTTTGGACCTTCATCAATAGGACAAAACTCTCAATATGGGTTTTTGGATCAGTATGGCCTTTGTAGGGCGTCATAGAAGACATGTTGAATCGTCTTGGGAATTTTACCGACCTTATTTCTTCAGTGATGGGGGATTCAGCCTCGTCGTCCTGAGCGTCTCCGCATCATTTTTGGGGTTCGCTCCCCACTTGGCTATGTTCTTTTTTAACCAGGATTTTATATTACCATCTGTGTTACAGCGCCGCCTCCCGCGGCCTTCTTTGCGTCTGTCATCCCAGGTGCGGCGTTCCTCATGACTTGAGATTTCCCGTTCAGTTTCACCATACTTTCTGTCTCCCCTTCCGGGGTCGCGGGGGCTATCATAGGAAGAGTCTGGCAACCGTCTCCCTTCTTCTTCTTCCCACGTATCCTCCATTCGTAAATCTTTTTCTACCACTACGGACCTCATCCCGTAGGAACCCTTCCTCATAGGTTCATTGTCTTCGCTCTCATCCGCAACCCTTTTTCCTTCTGCTATTTCGCCTCTTCTCCGGGCGGCTCCGACTTCTAGTCTCTCATTATTCGTCTCTTCCATCCTCTCCAGTCTGTCCATCATGGATTTCAGAAGGATTTGATTTTCTTCCCTATCTTTCCTCATATTTTCTTCTATCCTCTCCATCCAATTAGCTGCTGAACTCCCTGACGACCGGTGATTTCCACCTTCTGCCATCGTCTTAACACGCTAGTTGCTTTTTGTTGGCCTCCCCACAGACGGCGCCAACTGTTGACGGCTGATTTTGGTCTCGGGGGCAATGAGGGTTTTTTTACTCCCGAGACAATCCTCCTCCAACTGTGAATTTGTTTAGTTTATAGGAAACCAAAGCAAATTTGACAGAAGATAAGTAAATACACCAATCAACAAAGAGATTTAACGTGGTTCGGCGGATTAAATCCAACCTACATCCACGGGCACGGAATGAGTGGTATTTTATTACTGAAATACACTTGATCGAACAACTCTTTGTTTACAAGTCTAATTCTCTCTTGTTCTCTCCTTAACTCTGCCTTACAAGCATGCTTTCCCCTCCTATTTATAATAGCAAAGAAACAACTTTCCTTATCTCATAAGAATTCTTAGTCGAAACTACTTTTACTTCTTTTATCCTATTAGGACACTGACTTATCAACTTACCCCATGACAGTAGGATAATTTATCATCTCATCCGTAAAAATAGGATGTCTCATCTTCTGGAGCCTATCTCGTCATATGTTCGGTCTTTATGAGGTCGGTCTCAATGGCCTTTTGAACTGAGAATGTTGCTATCGATCTGTTAATGCCCGGTCATCCGAACCTAGTGGTCGGTTACCGATCATAAAGTGCCTGGTCTCTTACTGTTGGCGTTTAGTGGTCGGGTCGGCTTTAATGATCTTGATTAAGAAGGGAATTACCTTCTTACCCCTGCCGTATTGCTTAAATATCATAGGACCTGAAAATACTGCCAACAAATTATATTTTTAAATTTTGATAAATTATAGATATTATAATGACTTAAATGAATAATATATATGCACACGCATATAGTGGCCGTGCCACTTGGGGCCCAGGAGGGGCTTCAGCCCCTACTGGCCCCAAAAAAATACATTTAAATTTTTATAAATAAATTATTATTATTTGATTTAACATAAAAGACCATTCTAAAATTTCAAAATTTTAAAATATCAAATCTTAAAATAAAATATTTTCTAATTTTTAATTTTGTTAATTTTCTTGATCACCAGTTTAAATCAATCAACCAACTATTCAGTTAGAAGGGTCCCAAAATTTTATCCAAAATATAAACAAAATGTTAAATTATATGTTTAATGACTTTTTATACTTTTTATTGTTTATGAATAGAGGTCTCGTTTCAGGAACTCCCCTATAATTTAAGACAACTCATGAAGCCCTTGAATTTAGCCCTGTTAAAATTTTTTTCTAAATATGGGGTGTGTGTGTATATATATAAAGGAAATGAAATAAAACAAAATCTTTAAGTGAAAAAGACTAAATCTTTGAGTTTAAAGGAAATAATATGTTTTTTAATGAGAAATAAGATAACTCTTAGGTTGAAAGGACCCAATGGAAACCCTTTAAGAATTGTCTTCATTGACAAAATGATGCTTTTTCAAAGACAACCCTCTATGTCTATAAAAATGAGTGCTTGAATTCATTTTTTGATCATCCAAAAGAATAAAAAAACATTCATTCTAAAAAACCTGAAGTATAGAAAGAGTTTCCCCCATTTTCAAGTTCAATTTCTTGGAGAAATGAGTGTCCCTTTAACATGAAGCAACCAAGTTATCATGAGAGAACGTTAGACACAAGCCCACAAATAATCCGTTGAGCACCGATGCGTGGCTAATAAGTTCTTAAGGACAGAGACAACTCATCTTGATTCTCATTTATCACTCTAAATAAATTTTCAGGTTTTTCTAAGTTTCAATGTGTATGTTTTATTGAATGTATCACATTAAAATTTTGATTGAAAGTTACATATTAAAATTGATTAATAACACATTATAGGTAACAAGCCTCTCCTGGATCAAATTTCTGGCTCCGCCACTGCACGCATATATATACATACATTAAAATCTCTCAATCAGGATGATCGGGCAAAATCCGGACGCTAATCGGTATTATTCGGCATTGTTTGATATTATTTTGTGTTGTCGTTAATATATCCGAATGAAATCTGGATTGTACGGATCGGACTAGAATACAACCATATATATTCACTTTTTAATGCCATCCCAATGCTAAGTAGGTTGGGCAATTCGCCTTGGCCGACCCGTTAACTTTTTTAATAAAAATTTGGTTTTATTTTAAAAATACATACATAATTACTGGAATATTCTTTATTTAAGAACTTAACTATTAGAAACTGAATGACTATTTAAAAAAAAATCTTTAATAACTTTTAATTATAATTTTAAATTTTTAAAATTATATTTTCAGCAGAAACATAATAATACTAAGGCTCATGGGCCCGCCGATTGCCAACCCTAACTGTAAGGGACATAAGTGACTAATTTGTAAAACTTATTTCATTTTTGATATTTTGTGGAAGGAAAAAAACGAGGATCTTTTTAACATTTTCCTCATATAATATTATATTATAAAATTTCCCCTATAAACCGTGTATTTTGTACCATTGCAGTGTTCAATCAGGAATAACAAAAATATCCAAATCCTGGACCTCAAGATCATTTGGACTTGAAATTTTGAGTCCGCATAATTAAAAAAATCTAGATTTAAATGTGAGATTTTCATATATGTACGGATTTAAATCTAGATTTTTTAATTAAAAAAATCTAAAAATATAATCAAAATCTTAAATATTAAAAAATTAATATATGATAAAAAAAATCGGATTTGAGTTTTTAACAAATAATTATATTATATAGATCCAAATCTCGATCAAGATATCCACATTCGAAATTACCTCCAATTCATCCTTTACTTCTCTTTTCATCTTCTTTTGCCGCAAACTCACATTGATTTCAATGAGTGTAAGTGCTTCAATTAGAAGAAACCCCAATTATATTATCAAACAATCCTCAAGCGTCTGTCTTTGGAACTCGCATTGGCCATGTAAACAGTGAGGGTGATGATGTCGTAGTAGCGAACCAATTGCCTTCATTTTTATCTTCTTTTTATGTTCCGCAGTTTCGGCTTTCGACATTGATGCATCTTGAACCACCTCTTTGATTTTGAGGCCAAAACCACTTCCGGTACCAGCGGAAGGACCATCCTCGTCCATGGTTGCACCAGCATTACCGCCAGGTCCCTGGTACATCTTCGTAATGATTGGTTTGCAGATGCCCTCCAGTTCTTCCATCTTATCTTCAAATTCGTATGCCTTAGCAACACCATTCAATTCGTCCAAGTCATTGAATTTTTGATTTTGGATAGTGGCGTCTTGAAACATCTTCTGGATCCTTTCTCTGTCCTTGTAATTTGTGATATTAATCTTATTCTTGTCACCGGCGATCTTGTCCTCAGCAAAGTCGATGACATTGCCAAGGTCGTTGATTCCTTGATCATTGAAAATGGCTGTGCCGTTTCTGATTTGGAAAGCTTCACTAGAGTTGGATATTGGAACCCAAGATTGAAAGATATTGGCCATTCCCTCACTGGACTAGGAGTTGCTTCCACTGATATTGATGCATTTGTTTGATCCTTGTCATGAGCAGACCCAAAATAAGCTGGATTAATGACACCTAAATCTAATTTTGTGATAAGATTTTACAGCATCATTTTGATTTCACGTAATGATTCGTTGATGTTGCCAAATGATTTCTCCATTGATGAATCTCTCAATGAAAGCATCAAATAATAGGTTAATTCGAGATAAACTTATAAATCTCCAATTGTTAGTTAATAATTCGAGTGAAAGCTAATGAAACACTCCAAAATTTTTGAGAGCTAATTTGTTGAAAATGATTATTTTCTATTAATGATTACCTTATACAAGTTATATATCCAACTGATGGCTTTACAAGAATAACTAACCACTAACTAACTTGACTAATCTTTTCTAATTAATTATAACTATTTAAACTATTATCTTTATGTGTAACAGATTTACACTGGGATGAAGCTAGATCTGAATCCGAATTTTGCTTCCCTTATCCAATTCAATCGGATGTTGCATTTTTTACAATGAAATTATCCTTAACAAATGCTAACTATTTTTTAAAATATATAAAGGGAGTTTTATATAATTAATATTTCATGCTTATAATTTATATATGAAATTAGCTTGATACATTGAACAATTAATAAAGGGTCACATTATTTATCTAGAAGGCTCATACTTGTAACTAGCTAGAGTGGCTGAACCTACCCGATGTGGTTGCAAATATTGTCCCTACCCTTTTCAAAATTATTAATTAATAGAAGCCAAATCTGGGATTATGACAATCCTGAATACCAATACTTTCAGCCATTCATGCATGCTTGAACATATCGAAATGAAATATTTATTTTTACAAAAATAGTGTGTGCAAGTTCAAACACCAGATCTTAAGTTAACTATGATACAGTGTTCATGAATCATAAAATACACTCAAAATTCTAGATATATGGAGGACGCATTGATCAACTTCAGTTTTTCTTACCAAGGGAGGTAGAATAATATAATGCCACTATTAACTAGCTAAAAGACTAATCTAATAGATAGATATTAGATTATCATTTTGATCATCTGTATTATTTTCACCCTCTATACAGATGTACTAATAAAAAAACTAGTCCAATCGATAAAAATGTGCAACTCATATATAGGCATTTTCTCATGATTATCCGATCATGTATATTTTTCACCTGTCGAAACTTCTTTCATAGATTCATTGTACTTTTATTTTATTTTATTTTACTTTAACTTTAAATATTTACCATTGAATTGGCTTAAATCAATGACCTAAAATTTGAAATTTAGATAAAACTTTATATATAGATAAATCAATTTGTGGGATCCATGTCTTATCTTTATTATAGGTTATGATATCTATCATGGTACGTGAAAGGCCGGATTCCATATTCTTGATAAAAAGTAGATTCATGTGTCTTTCTTTCTCTTTCATTGGATAAATAATTGCATATGTCTTTCAATTTTCAGTCAAAAAAATAATGTAACCAAACAATTTGTATCTTTCTAAATGTCCTTGCGAATAATATGCTGACTTTGATACTCAACGATCAGGAAGAAGCTAATCAAATAGTTACTCAGTCACATCCATAATTACTGAATTTGAAGTACATTAATCATATTATAATTTATAAGCTGGGAAATCAGTACAAGATTACAATGCTTGCTTTGTTGATAATTATTTTTTAATTGTTCCACCATAAGTATATGGGGTATACAAATTTTAGTTTGCAAGTTTTTCCACAAGCATGAACATAGAAAGTTTTATATTTACAGATTGGCATTCAAAGAGACCAAGTAGAGTGGAAGTAAGAAGGGCCTCCATACCCTTCTCTCACCATCATCTCCATATCTTGTGCATCACATTCATTTGTCCCCTACAACATAAATAAATCATATCATCATATTATATTGGACAACATTATTAGATTTACTTTCAATAAAGTATTGATTAAAATAAATCAGTTCAATTTATAAATTATTTTTTGTGGGCAAAACTAGAATGGACTAGATTCTAAAGAAAGCTGTTTGAAAACTACATCCTTAAGAAAATTAGGATTTTGGGTTTACCAGCACTGTTTCTGTAGCATCCAGATCCGAGTTGAAGTCATAGTACATACTTGCTGCTGAAAGTTTCATAGAGAGAAACTAGAACGAATACAGTAATGGAAAACAAAATGCTGTTATTAATACTATTGATGTATAGAAAATAATAAAGAAATAAAATTTGAAGTTTCTGAGATCACAGAGAAAAATTTCTTGGAGAAAGGATGCACCTCAATTTGATTCTGCAGTGATCGAACATAATTAATTATGACATCTAACATCACTGCCATTCCCATTGTCTGCACATTCATAACCAAAACAATAATAATATTCCCAAAAAATTAAAAGGAAAAGGAAAAAATAATACCAAATCTTCAACAAAAGGTAAGCAATATTATCTTGCCTTGTAGCATCCTGGAACCAGGTCTTGCAAACACCTAAGCCTCTCATTTATTTTCTCTCTTCTTACCTATATTTAGAGAAATTAATATGCATCTGCTGAATCAAATATATTTCGAGCAGCTATGTGATATCTTAAAGTTAAATAAATTTTTTTTTTTCTTTTTTAAACACAAGTGAACAGAAAATGTTTGGATATATACATACCCTTTCTGCCAAACTGTGACTGTCAGTAGCTTGACCTCTTTTTGCTCTCACATGAATCACTTCTTTTGGCTTCTCCACCACTCTCTCATCATTGTTTCTCTTTCTTTTTCTTCCACTCAAGCTCTGCATGCCAATTCCCAAAATCAGTACACATGATTATTATAAATTTCACATTGCAAAATATTTAAAAAAATTAAAAAGACTACTTAACCTTATTATTTCCACTTAATAGCCCAGTTTCAGAAACAATAGGTGGAGACAAATTCACAAAACTGGCATTAGGGCTGAAATAAGTTGTCAATCCTAACGAAGGAACAGTTAGGGCTTCATGACTTTGAATATTATCTGTAAAGTTCATGCAAAGCTGAGGCTCATGAGGCTGTTGATGCTCAAAGAAGCTTCCATTAGAAAAAACATCCATCACTCCAGGCTGATCAGCTGTGTTTTGATTCTCCGTAAGTACTGCATCTTTTATCAGCTCCAAGTCTGAAGCCATTTTCTTCAATAGTTTTGCAACTCCTCAGAAATTAAATTTAACTCAGCCCTTCACAGACGAACAAGGCCTTAAGAAACTTTGAATATGCAAATATTATATATAAAGAGTTGCATGTTAATGTCAACAAGTGCTATTTATATAAAGTAGGTGTTTTATCGGCCTTATATGTGTATATATATTTATAAAATGAAGAGACTCAGTCTTCTTATATTTATAATACTTAAAAAAGAAAAAAGATTTGCATGTTGATTATACAACCTCTTGTATACTAGCAATTGTTGGTAACATATACTTTTCATAGTTCTTTTCCTTTGATATGATTAAAAAGGAAAATGAAGGTTGAAAAATTGTTGTCATTTGTCAGTTTTCTAGAGATTTAGTGATTGGAGTATCTTTAGTAGGTCCATAATTTTAATTGATATATATATTATGTAGGACCACTACCAAGACTTTGATTTAAGTATGGTCGAAATCAAAGATTCAATATCCATGGACTTGCAATGAAAAATTCTTGGAAATGACATGATTTTGATAACTGGTTTTCGGGGACTGCGGTTTAGTATACCACAAGACACTTTTTTTTTTTTTTTTTTTAACGTTCGAAATTCTGTCATTAAATTACTCGATCCGAACTCCAACGGAACAGATAAAATCTTAGGCTGTCACAGGCTCTTATAAGAAACGCACCCCCTAAATTCGAATATGGGACCTGAAGACCAGATCATGAGTCCTACACTACCAAACCACCCCATTGAGGACATATACCACAAGACACTTGATTCCATGATTGTATAATTGCATGATACTTGCTTTTGTTGATGGTGATTTCTTAACCCGAGAGAAGACCAGAGTGTGAAGAAGGGTATAGAAGGGATTCCCACTTTCTGAACAAGGGGCCCAGGCCCAAGAGGCATAGGCGTCCGGCCCAACAGGAAGACCAAAGTTAGTTTGCACTTGATGCCCAACCCGAGGTGAAAAGATGTTCAGGGAAGATAAGAGGAGTGAATGTTTTAGCACCGACCCAAGGATGTGGGTCGGTCATTTCAGTTTGCATTCGATCATCTCAACTTGCTGACGCGAGGAGGTAGGTTAGGGAAATGACATTGAGTTCAAATCTAGATGACGTAAGCCCTAAAGGGAAGTTTGAGTTTCCCAAGGATTGATGAGATAGGAGCAGACCAGTAGCTGATGGGACGGAGCAGGACTGCAAGTTTATTGACTGACACACACTATCGCATGAGAGTGGATGGAATATCGGTTGGCATATGGAATAAGTTTATAACAAGTACTAAGAATGAGTAATTTAATGAAGTTCAGATGGCAGGTTGTAGGGGTGTCAGACGGCTGGGCTATAATCCGTTGGATATTTGGGGAAGAGAGCCTAAGCAATAATGGTTTAGCAACGTGGCTGGCGTCACAGAGTTAGTAAAACAGTATATTTTGACTTAGTATATAAGGAGGTTGAGAGCTCTTTGTAAAAGGTTGAGCAATTTTATTAAAAAAACACTTGTAACTTGTAATAGAGAGGAAAAAATCCTGAGCTAGAGAAACAAAAGAGGTCGGTCAGACCCGAACTAGTAATAAAAGCTTTCTTTTCCCTTGTGCCTGTGGACGTAGGTTGGATCCATTCCGCCGAACCACGTTAGATCATTTGTTTGCTTGTGTGTATTTTATTTCTTGCCAAGTTTGCATTTGGTCCCCAACAAACCAAATAAATTCACAGTTGAAGGAGGTTTGTTCGATGAGTGGTTTTTCCCGAATTACCCCTGGAACGAAAAACAACCGTCAACAGCTTTGTTTCACCATTATCCAAAAAATTCAAAGTCACAATGCAAGTTTACGGTAAAATATATGGTTTTCACAACAACCACATAAGCATGAGCCATATACATTGCCAAGTGGAGGCAGTCGTCTTCGTTCAATATCTTATTTCGATGCTAAAGGTAATGGGATTGTCGGTGGGGTTGTCAGAATTCTTGAGCGTCGAAATATATATTTCGACGCAGAATGTATGACTTTTAGCTTGGATATATTATTTTCGACGCAAAAGAGAAAAAAATTTTAGCGTCAAAATAATATTCGACGTTTAATGTCAAATCTTTTACGTCTAAATATATATTTCGACGCTAAAGATGTATTATTTGTGTCGAAATAATTTTCGATGCAAATGATCTAATCTTTTAGCGTCGAATATTGATTTTCGACGTAAAAAACTATCTTTATCATCGAATTATTTTTCAACGCTAATTTTTCATCTCTAAAAGTAACATTTCTTGTAGTGTAAATTAATGAAAATCTGATTTATTAATAAGATAATTTAGATTTATCCCCATTAAAATAAAAAATATATAATTTTTTTTGTGAAAAATAAATTTTACCCTCACTGAATCAGAATCTCTAACTATGCAACTGGTTGTAAGCTAATATCTCAATGCTGTAATTCTTATTTACTTTACAAAGCGTAATAGGGTTGTGCAAATTTTCGGGTCAATCCGCGACCCGACCCGATCCGACCCGCGCGAGTTTCAAAAAAAAATTAATGATTTTTCGGGTTAACACGACCCGACCCAAAATTTATGGGTTGGGTCACGAGTTTGATATTAAAATTCGACCCGACACTATAATATTTTTAATATTTATCTAAAAATTTTATTATTTTTTAAAGATTTTATTATCATTTCATTTATTTATTACTTTTGTTGTCTTGAAATTTATACATATGATAATTTTTGGGACATAACATAACATAACTAATATTTATATTTCAAAATAATTAATTCATTAAAAAAATTATTTTTTTTGGCCGACCCGATCGGATTTCACCTCTCAAATTTCGGATTTGAGTTTCCCGACTTGCGTGACCTGACTCGATCGGATCTCATAAAATTAAAAAAAAAAAACACGACCCGTGAACACCACATGAACTTTTCACAAAATTACATGTTATATATATAATTCTATGAAAAAAATGAGATCTTGATATTGTGTTTAGCAATCATAAAATCTCAAAAGATTACGCTAATAAATTTTCATCAAGAACACGTACAGTTTTGTCAATATATTATATACGAATTTGTAAGCCCTATACACCCGCATATATAGTCCTTGTGTTCATATCTATATCCTAGAGTCACTTATTTCTTCTTTTCAAAATTTTTCTTTATATTTGTATGGTAATTTTGGTGCTAAGCTGGCCTTCAAATTCAACTTGAACACATCTCTCCATTAATTAGTTAGCAACTTACACATGTAATTTGGCCATTTTTGGGGGTTCTCACAATCACAATCTAAAGAATTTTTGACTAAAATCAATGTAAATCAGTCACTTTTGTTGCTCTATTGAATGCCCCTACATTTTCACTCTTTATATTTATATCCACCGCCGAAGAAATTATGACATATTTTCCCTGCTTGGGAAAGTTTTTATGAAATTGTTTATAATCTTAATTAGAATAGTAAATTAACTAAACCATTTATGAAGCAATATTTAGTGAAATGGGGCTATGATTCTTATGTCTCCTTTAATTCCATGCAAGTTTGTTTAAACATTGCAGGTTCTTGATGTCAATTTTGAGTTTGTTGAATGCCAAACCATCCTCAATTGTTGGAAATAAAGGGTGGTTATGGGTTACCCACGTTGACCCCAAAAAAAAAAAAAAATTTAAAAAATGCCCTAAAATGAAAATTTCATGGGAGGAGTGGAGACTGTCAACATCCTCATTATGAGTTTTTTAATCAAAACCACAAATATTTTGCCTTTTGATTTATGGACATTTGGTTAGGCCAACGCTTCATTCAAAATCCAAAATCTTCTTTTTTTAACAATATTGAAAGGAATAAAACAAAATATTGTGTTGAATGAGAAGATTTACTGTTATAATGCTAAGTAGTTTAATTTGTAAGGTTACAACCTTACATATTCATGTCATTACTTGTGAATATTACATTTTGAAGGCAAAAAATATATTTTTAAATTCATATCACGAGCAACGGTTGAGAGATATTTACTTAATTTTTACCCTTAAAAATCATATTAAACATTAATTATTAGAAATATGATAGGGATGTTTCTATGTTATTTTAAAAATACAAGGACCCATTAACATTTAATTACTGTATAAAGAATTTATTGAAGGTAAAACATGCACAATACTATTAGTTACATACTAAAGGATTATGAAATAGTTGTTGAACAATTTATTAATAAATTCTTATTCAACTATTATTGGGTAAGTATATATAAAGACATTTAACATTTGTTTTCTTTCCTATATGAGACAAAAAACTTTCTCTTTGATTTTCATCTTCATAAGTATACTTTGAGAGACAATTTCTCATTCACCCGAGTGTGATTTTGAGTGTATAAATATGATTTCAAAATTCTCACGGAGAAAAAATTGAATCACTCGTAATCTCTAATTTCTAGTAAGTATGACCCACTCAAAACTATACCAACAAATAGTATTTTCTCATGCTATTTTTCCAACATTTATATTTTTTTCATAAAAAATATAAAAAGATGACATTTGTCCTTAATATTACTAGTTAATTCATTTATCAAGGCCTATACATAAGAGAGTGAAATGATAGTGTTAACAGGAAAATAATTACTAAAGGACGAAGAGACGTGACATCATTCAGGACAAAGAATGAATAAGGAATCGATCCAAATCGATTCGACCCAGGACGTGTCACGACCCCGAGCGGCCCAACCCTAGAAAGGGGTCTGCGAACTACTTCAGTTCGAGCACCTATATTTCATGCAACTAAACCAAAAGTTCGCAAAGAAAACTAATATTCCACAAAATGCAATTCAATAAACCTCAAATAGTATTTACATCAAAAGTATGTGAAAATATAAAGTTTCTCCTATATCTCATATCTCAAAAACCAGAAGAAATGTCTAGACCAACCCAACTGACGGCTGTGGCAAACGAGTCAATTCCTGGTACTGATACTGCTACCGATGCGCTGGTGAACTACCTAGGATGTTTGGGAAATGAGGGGATGAGCTTAAATAGCTCAGTAAGTAAAAACACTCATACTCTCAACATGACCTCACTAATATATATATATATATTAAATAATAATTGATATATGAAAATAACAATTTATATTTAAAAGCTAACTCAGGCAAAACATACTCACAACAACATATCTCAATCAAATAAGGTTTGTTATCCTGATTCGGTATAATAATGGATTGAAACTATTGGGAGAGTCCATCTCTTACCCCCCAAGGTTTCCCACCATATGATCCCGCATAAATGTGCAAGAGGGGGATTGAACCACACGCCTCTGCTAATCTCGCATAATCTCGCATATGTGACCATTGTCATACTAAATCCAGCAGCATAAAAACAATCTTACACAACATCCAATATAATATATCTCATCGCATTTCATCCATCAACTCATCTCAAATCACATAATACTCAAATACTTCGATTCAAAGTACCAGCATATAATTTGTACCCAAAAATTATATTCACAATTTATGTTCTCATGCTATCAATTTTTCCAACATATATGTGTGTGTGTGTATTATATTATATTACATAACTCACATATCAAACATCAATCACAAACATTTATGTTAAAAGAATCATCGTGCTTTTTACTTACCTCAATCCACACAAAACTCTCTATATCTATATGTTTTCACTAAAATCTGGAAAAAAAAAATTATAAAATTATGATCAGGTCCCTATATTTTACTAAAATTATGATTTTACCCCTAAACTTTTCAAATGTGCAGTTTAACCCTAATACTCTCCAATATTATCAATTTAGTCCAAAACTTCTCATTTATCACCTATTACTCACTAGAAAACAGAATTCATGCATTTAGGTCCCTAAAAATATCAAATTATAAATAAGTCAAAAACTCTCAAAATCTTACAAATACACCCATAAAACTATAAAATATAACGTACCGAGCTCCAACGACTTCAAAATTTCAGAGTGAGGTGATCAACGGACAGAATACGTCACCAGGATCACAACGGTAGTGGTGGTAATGGCGGATGCTTGGTGATCACCAACAAACGATCGAACGACATTAACTCTCGGTTCTTGGCTCGTTTCTCTCGACAATTGAAGGTTTGAATTAGGCAAACGAGTTGTCTAACCCGTGTATCTCGACGAGGGAAAGATTCTGGTCTGGGAGGTGTCAGTTACGCACGGTGGCGCGTGAAGCGATGGCGTGGCGACGCGTGAGAGCGCGTGATGACTTGTGTGTGTGAGTCACGACGGCGTTGGATTCGTCTTGTCGTGGGGATTCTCTAGATGTGGTCACTTACCGGAAAAGGTGACCAAAAGATGACGAACGATCCCTTTCTCTCTTCTATCCACAGAAATGGTACTTCTTTTCTCGTCAGCTGTGTCATCGGTACAGCAATAATAGAGAATTCTCGGATAAATCGACGGTAGTCGCCTACTAACCCCAAGAAGCTCCGAACCTTTGTCGCCGTCCTTTGTCTCTCCCATTTCAAAACTGCTTCGACCTTCTGCGGATCTACATAAATACCTTCTCATGAGATGATGTGCCCCAAAAATACCACTCTATCCATCCAAAATTCACATTTAGAGAACTTGACATACAATTGCTCCTTCCTCAAAATATCCAATACCAATCGAAGGTGTTGCTCGTGATCGATACGAGATCTCGAATATATAAGGATGTCATCAATGAACACCACAACAAACTTATCCAAGTACGGCTGGAACACTCTATTCATCAAACCCATGAATGCTGCAGGTGCATTAGTAAGTCTGAATGGCATCACTAAGAACTCATAATGTCCATATCTAGTGCGGAATGCAGTCTTCATAATATCCATATCTCGAATCCTCATATGATGATATCCCGATCGAATGTCGATTTTTGAAAACACCGAGGCTCCCTGAAGTTGATCAAATAAATAGTCGATAGGACGATTCAACCGATGAGTAAAGAATCATGATAGACGAAGAAAAAATCTCCCAACAAGTGAAGAACGATGGAAGAAGAACGAATATGTGATAGCGCGATTGCCACACAAACAGTTATTTTTTAGTTAGCCAGTTACGGATAGACCTAACGGATACTGCACAGTTGGCAGTAACCCCCACGATCTAGCGGTTATCAGAGCGCATGATCCAGCAGTTGCACACACGACCCAGCAGTTGCACACACGACCCAACAATTACATCCACGGCCCAACAGTTGCACACATGATCCAGCAGTTACATGCGAGTAGCAGACTTGGGGATTAACAAGCCGAGGAAAGCGGAACCGCTCGAGCGATTGGCAGAATTTTACACTATAAAGGACCCATGAGTAGAAAAAAAGAAAACAGGAATAAGAGAAAAGACTCAAAATGAGCAAGTAGTTTAAATTTATAGTTTTCTTAGCTTTGTAATCTTTAGGGCCGTAATTTATGTGCTTGTGCCCCTTGGCGGCATTTCTTGGCATCAAACACCCATTTTTTAGACTTTGTCTTAGGCGGTTTGGAACCTTACATGCGTACCAATAAAAAATTATGCGAATAGTTTTTGGCGACCACAATGGGAGGAATTGGTGCAAGAAGTGAAGATGCCTCCGAGAAAAAGTTTAGACTAGTTCTAGTACAGAGGAATGAGGATTGAAGCAAACCAACCAAGCTCACGTTCTGACTATAGTGGGCCATTTTGAGGGTTTAGTAGAAGGAAGTCGTTATGATGGAGTTGGTTCTTGGAGTGCCAATCCGAATTGTACATTTTATTATTTATTAATAAAATAACTATATTTTCATTTCATACCTTATTAATAGTATTGTCATTATGCGTATTAGATTGATGTATATATATGCAAAGAATGACATCGACCTTAGAATAGTTTTGACACTAGGTGTAAATTATTCTTGAAGTAAATATTCCTAGTCGTTGGTTTTAAAATACGGTCGAATTCCTATAACCTAGAAGATTAGCACATGTCGTATATTGGAATTGGAGTTCCAATGGTTTAACCTGATGTACCATAAGTTTTGGAAACTCGTATAGACATGTGGGTATTCATTGAAGCGAATACTGAATGACTTATAGATGATTCCTAATAGTTGGAAGTACACACCACCGTCAATAGAAATCTTCTCGAGTTGAGTAGCATATGTAATTCTTTGACTATATGATATCATTGATTTTGTGTGAGATCATCATCACTTTGATGCCATGTATGTCAGAAGCCTTTCATGGTCCGGCCTCTAGATGTTCGTTGGGTGTGGATCGATACACTCAGTAATCAAGTACGAATCAAGATAGGATATGTCGGCCCAAATGTGTACCATAAGAGGCTTAGGTATCCATGTTAATACAGTCACAATTCCTAAATCTTTGGCCAAAGTCGATCACCTATGGTGGATCGCATCAGTTATGAAGAATCATGGATATGTAGAAATTAGATGTGCGTCTCAGAAATTTGACGGTATATTTTATGTTTCCTAAGCACAACTCGGATAGCCTACGACATAGGGATTGTTAAACATAATTGATGACCTCGACTTGTATAGTTCAGAAAGGTCGTTCGTGTTCTTCGCGAATTCGGAAGTGGCCGAATTGCATACATATTAGATAGGCTTATATGACGAACGTGTCTGAACTTAGAGAGTCCTAATATGAAGTGTACTCGTTGGGTAGCCGATTATTTTTGATAAAAGATAATATTCAATATTATAATTATCAACTAAGATAATCAAATGTTATTGGATAATATTGATTATTTACTTTGACCTAATAAGATTAATTGGAGTAATTCAAAAATTACACAAGAGCTTAATTGTAAAATCATAATTATCCATACCATTTGAGGATATTATGGTAATTGTAAGTATGTAATAATAGGTGAGTGTAATAATAGGTGATTTTTTCTTGATTTAATTGGATTAAATCAAAGTAGCAAACATTTAACTAATCTATTTCCTAATCATTGGCTTAATTTAATTGGATTAAATTAAAGTGGGAGACATTTAATTATACATATTTGGACAAATCAGATTAAATCCACTTAAAAATTGATTATAATTTTTATTAATTAAAAATTACCCAAGTTTTGCTATAAATAGCAAGCTTTATGAAGGTTTTAATAACAAGTACAAGTACAAATACAAGTACAAGCAAATTCTTAGAGAAATTAGTCTAAGTTAGAGAAGTGTTTAGAGAAGCTTGTGAGGTCTCTACAATATTTCATCTTGGAGAAATCAAGATTAGATCTTAAAGTGAAGCTTGCTAGCATTGGAAATCAAGGTTGGATCTTAAAGTCAAGCTTGCACACCTTGGAGGTTCTCCAACCATTTCAGCAAACGAAAAGTAGATTGGATCTTGCATCAAGCTTACTAGGTAATGTTTGATCTTCTCTTAAGCTATGTTCCTTTGCGTATTAGATGCACGATCACATAACTTAATGTCGAAATAAGGCTAATCAGTTGTGTTAGAATACTTTAGAAGTATAAACAAAACATGCTTATGAATTAGGTCAAAGATGTTCATGTTAGACATGGAACAATTAATAAGAGTTTGGAACTCTAAATTAAAGTTTAGAGCTATGACTACCATTTTAGAATCACTTGACCACCTTTGGGTGACCTAGAATTGTTCACGAGACATTTCTTATTGGGATTCTAATTTGGTTTGTATTTTGGATTCAAAATTTACGCAAATGCGTATTTAGAATAAATTTATGTTTTTGTAAAAATATTTTATATTTTGAAAAACTTGTTTTTTTTATTCTATAACATGTGTTGAAGTTGGTTTTGATGTTAAAAATTAATTTTGAGTATATTTGAAGTGTTTAGGGAGAACTAGAAGAAATTAGGGGTCTATCCCTTCAGCTAAAGAAAGAAATGAAAATAACAAAATAAAAAATAAAATTTGCACAGCTCGAGCACAGTGCGCCAGACACTGTAGCGCGCGTCGTGAGCTTCGCCCACTGATTTTGTTTTGCTTCGTTCTGGAGTTTCCGGACTCTGATTCAGCCCCTATTTTTCCCTATACACTCGTATGAATATAATAATTCATTAAACAATTTAAAATTACACCCATGTTTGATATCCACAGGTAAGACCCATTTTCATTGCGCGAGGCACAGATCCGACCCTAGGGTTTCCACAACTACCCCCATAGTTATGACACCAACCCTAACGTGATGCGCGACTTGTTTGGAAAATTCACCCAGGAGATAGTCGAACAAGTTAGACTTCAAAATACACATGTTATAGATAAGTTCATTTCGACTAGCAATTCATATTATGAAAATATAGTCAAATACACGAGTTCATTAAATGATCTAATGGCTAAATATGTAAACGGGGGGACAATCCCATCTGGAATCTCACCTCCTCATGCGCCAAACATAAGAAACAATCCTAAGCAAGATTGAGGAACTCGAACGAAGGCTGGACCAAGTAATGTTACTCCTCCATATGGGATTGCTGCCCCAACAATGTCCCGCGGAGGGACAAACCCTGTTAGTTTTGGCCCATACTTAGGGCCGAACATGACACAACATGAGGTAGTCTTGCCCCAAGGTTTACAAGAGCGGGGTCAAGACCATGTCCCATTTGTAAGGGGACCACAACCACCAGCTGTAAGGGACATGGTAAAGACCATGTCCCATTTGTGAGGAGACCACAACCACCACCTGTAAGGGTGTCATTCAATGGAAACGATGTACTAAGAGAACAAATGACTGAGATTATCCAAAATCAACTCGGTTTGGGGGTGAGGCCAATTCGGCCAAGTTATCAGAAATTGTATCCGGATTTGATTAATTTAGCATATCCGTGGCCCATGAATTATAAGATACCAGAATTATCTCTGTTCACGGGATCATTGGTAGTTTCCACTATAGAGCACATGAGGCGATTTACTCTTCAGTGTGGGGAGACAAATGGTTTCCATAAACTGAGATTATTCCATGATTCATTATCGGGAATAGTTTTTTCCTGGTATATCAGTTTATTGCAGAATTCAGTGGAAAACTGGTACCAAATGGAATAACTGTTCCATGCGCAGTTCTACAAATCTGAGTCCGAGGTTACCCTGGCTGATTTGGTAAATTTAAGGCAGTTGCCAGACGAGTGGGCCAAAATATTTTTGCAAAGATTTAAAGCAGTCCGAAGCCGATGCTACATACCTTTGCCAGGGAAAGAGTTTGTGAAAATTGCTCAAAGTTATCTTAACTTTGACTTGAAAAAGAAATTCCAAGATCGAGAGTTTTGGGACATCCTCCAGCTCACTGCTAACGTGGTTAGATATGAGCGATTGTTGAGGGAAGAAGAGCAAATGAAGAATGCTAGTAAGGGTACTTACTATATGAATGCAAACTACGAAGTATGAGAAATGAATATTGAATTTGTAGATTTGTGCATGGCCGAATTAATTAAGGGGAAGTCATATGTCTGTAAAGCGTATGTCGAACCGCTCTCAGAGGCAAAAAATGGAAAAAAAAAATTAGGACATTTTCTTTTAACGTCATTAAAATAGTGTTAGGGTTGGTGCTCAGAGTGTCAATCCGGATCGTTTTTATGTTCGATTCATAAATACGAGCAATTTCATTTTCCATAATATTACTTATTTACTGGTAGCACCTCTTGTATTTTATATACATATTCGATCTAATTATGATTGTATATTCAATTATGATTAGATCAAAACTAAATATAGTTTAGTGATATATGTATATTAGACAAAGCCCATAAGATTTACAACGTAGTGCGCAATTACAACGTATTTTGTAATTGACATTGAGATGCGTCACTATAAGTTGTATATCCTTAAATAAAGTTTCTGGTCAAGATTTACTAACACGGGTCGGTTAGTAAAATCCGCTGAGACGAGTACATATCGTATATCGTGACTTGGTCCGATGATTTATCCCAATGAACCATGAGTATCGGGAGACTCTTATAGACATATAGGTATTTTTTTTTTATAAATACTGAACAACTCACTGAAGATTTCCTAATAGATGGTACATCAACGTCAATAAGAATCTTTTCGAGTTGAGCGAGCATAATAGTCCTTCGACTTGAGATACCACAGTGGGATATATGAGTTATACTCCACACTATGATGACAGTCACGTCACTGATCTATTTAGATCAGACCTCCGCTTGTTCGTTGGGTGTGAACTGATGCTCATGACATCCAGTGCGTATCAAGAGAGGATCTGTCAGTCCTGAGTACAGGGCATAGACATCCTTCACGTGTTTGCGATCTAGTAAATCCATGACCGTGGTATAACTTCAAAAATCAGTTCCGAGTGTTATTTGGAGATCGTAAATTGAAAGTCGACTATATTATACCGAATGAATTTAACGTTCTTATCTATATCCCAGATATAATATGGATAGCCTGTGACAGAGTGATTATACTATGCAATAACCTCGACTTACATAATTTAGCGAAATTATTCGTGGTCGTCATAATTCATGAATGGGTGAATTATGGACACGAAATTGGATTTCGTGTCGGATAAACCTACACTTAGAGAGTCTTATAATATGAAATGTACTCATTGAGCACTTGGGTAACGCGTTATGAATAATACAGATTATTCATAATACTTCACCGGATTAAATGAGTTAATTTGAATCTTATAATCGGTTAAACGATAACACATGCATTATGAGATTTTGATAATTTAATAATTATTTTATATTTATATTTGATACATAATTTGATTAGATACACATTAATTAATTGTCAAATGAGATTTTGACACATGCCATTAATATATATATATATATATATATAATATATATATATATATAATATATATATATATATATTTGTTATTTATTGTAAATAAAAATACATATATAATAGTAATTATAATAATTAATTATTTAGATATTTAAATGTTAAATATTTAAATGATTAATAATATATATATTTCATAAATGTTATGAAATATGGCTAATTATTATTTGTATACATGGCATGATTTTATTAAGATTAATGTGTGTGAATTTGATTTGCTAATATAAGTCTTACTTTTATTTAATTGGATTAAATTTATAAATGACCAAAAAGCTCTCCTTTAAGTCGGTCACACCATATTAAAAATAGGAAATTTTGTTTTCTTCTTTACTTCAACCACCATGGTCGAGAGTTTCAAATAAAATAGCCCTAGGATATGTTTGATCAAATCATGAAGGAAATTGAGGAAAATTTTCGAGAAAAAGGCTTAGGAAATTGGAGATTAAAATGTAATCCTTAATCTTCTTGAGCTTGAAAATTTGTATCTTGTTTTCTTGAATTTTTAGAATAGTTCCAAGGTTCCTTGTTTCTTAAATTTAGGGCTTTTGGTTTTGGTGGATAGAATTGGAAGTGTTAGTGCATGTGTGAAGTGATTTGGATGATATTAGTGTAATTATTGTTCAAATTGATCATTAGATGATAGGTTGTCATTCTAGAGTGTTATGAAAACTCTTGTAATGCCTAGAATTGTTCTTGGGGTGGTTCATGTATGGTGACTTTGATTAATTTGATTAATCTTGAAAAAATTGGATTTAAAGCATGAAAAATGATATTTTTCTGTTCTGGATCAGATCTGGAATTGATTCTATTTGGTGATGAAAATAATATCTTATGAATGTATTGGAAGTGTTTTGGGTGTTGGAATAATTACCGGAAATTATTTCGGAGTTGAAATAAGCGAAAATGGCGAAAAACGGCGTTACTGGGTGACTTTTGAGCCAACGGGTGACGACTGTTCAAACAGTGAATTTTTCACTGTTAGGATAGCCCATGAACTGCCCTAACACTATTGGGGCTGACCTGGGCAGTCCCCATAAGTGTTGGGTGGTCGGTTCAGTCAAAAACGTATTTTGCATCGTTTTGTGGAAAATTATTTTCGTAAAAGTTTCGCGAAGTTTCTACCTTATTTATGTCGTTATTTGATATCGAATAAATGTGTTTAGGTGAAATATGAATAAATTATTCATATTAGATATTGAATAATTTGTTCGGTAATTTGAAAAAGTTTTAAAATTATGATTTCACCCGAACAACGCTTTCGCTGCGCCCTTCGCCCAAAACCCCAACAAATAGATGCCATATTTGATCAATTATACAAGGATAAACAGATTAAACTAAGTGACCGCAACAAATTGCCAAACCCGAGCAAGTTAATGGCACAAAATATAGTAAGTGACATAATACATGGTCTCACTCAACTAACAGTTGCCTTGTATTTCGAAATGTATTACAGGATGCCATAGAGTCTGGGAGAAAAATGTTCGAAAAGAAAAATAAGATGGTTGTGGACGACAATCCGTTCCCTAAATATTGGAAATGAACATGATTAACTCTGACCTAATTAAGATGAATTTATCAAAATTTAAACTGGTCTTAGATGAAGATAAGAACGATCAACGCCCTAGTGCCATTGAGAGGATAGATTTGCACCAATAAAGAAATGGTCCCCAAAATTTGTGTATTCGCTGTCAGAACAGTATAGAATGGATGAAAAAAGGGGAATGCATAAAATTATAGCATGGGGGCAGTGCCTAGTCCCTACTTCAAAGATTTTAATTGACTTTGTTCCACTGAAGATGAATAACAAATCATAATTAACCTGAAATGGGATGACCATAGGTTACTTGATTAATTGACATAACAATGAAAGCAAAATTCCAAGGATTTCTTAAAAAACAGTTGAATTAGTCAAGTGATCGATGCTCGGAAGGGTTCATTTCATGAATATGGAGTTGCAAACAAACGAGGAAGGGTTCATTATATAAATTGGGCCGATTTTGGGCCCAACATTGCCATGTGGGCATTCCAATCCTTTGGGTTTTAGATCCTTTAAAATGTGCAATTCTTTTCTAAACATACCAACTTATAATCGCAGGACTTGGCCATTAATTTGAGATTAGGAGATAGTATTTTTTCTTATAACATTTAAACACACTAACTTAACATTGACTTAAATTTGAGTGCATGGCTTAATAGTTTCCCATTATGTATAAAAGACATCTCATCACAAGTGATTACACTCTTGCTTAGGACCGCATCCTAATATAATATTTTATCATTTCATTACTAATTTTTGTTAACTGATTAGTTAATTATAGTAGAATGTTATTAAAATTATTAATTTTAGTAAAAGTTTAACTTAATATTTGTTATTTTCCAAATAAATAATTTGATTTTCTTATAAAAATATCTCTAATTAAATTTGTATGTCTCACTCTCTCATTATTTTTCATATATTTCTTTTTTGCTAAAAAATATATATAAATGGATCTATGTTTTTGTCATTACAACATCATTTTTTCCCAAATATTATCATTATGTTATTATTCTTAATTAGTTTATATTATTACTTTGTTACAAATTGTTCTTGTTTTTTTCCCTCTATATAAATAATGACATTCTTTTAATAATAGACTATAATTTAACTACTAAAACTATCTAAAAAAAAAAAAGAATAACATGTGAAAATAAATTAGTTAGAAAAATAAATTTACTAAGACCTCAATAAAATTATTGGAGTGAAGTCTCTAAAAAAACTTAAACTGCCCTTTCATTCCATCACAGTCTTGATATTTCTCATCATTCGAAAAAAATAAAAAAAGATAAATCCCAATGACTTGCAAAGTTCGCCCAAAATTCGCGGACACCTAAACATTTGTAACTCCCTTTTCATTTGCTGGAAACATGAGAAAATCTAAAAAATAAAGTTAGATGCTCACGTGCAACTTTCAAATAAGATAAAAAATTCCCAAGAAAAAAAAGGGTCGATAGGCCACAGTAAATTAATTGGAAAGAGCTTGATTGAATTTGACTTTAGTAGTGTTCATTGTGGGCAAGCAAAGCAATTGAATTGTTTTAATTAATGTTGAAGTTGAGGTGAAAACAGTATATCTATGATTCAAAGTGCTTCACAGCTACAAAGATTTTGCTTACCAAGTTTTCACACCACTACTGTATATTTGTCAATACCAAAATGACTTGACACGATTGAATGAAATAAACTTGTCAATTATGCAAACAATTCATGCGCATTATTACAGCTTTTGTGATGTATCCACTTCACTTGTAGGGACGTCATACACCATATTATTTATCCCTATTTTACGTTTCAATTTTTCCAGTGCAGACATCTGTACTTTTTAATTATTGTTTATATGATCAACACTCCCAACTATAAATATGGTTTAACAAATATCTTCATATATACTGTGTTTTTCACATTGAGATTATTTCTATCCGTAATTAAATGGATATAAATTTAACACATCATCATTTTTACAATTTTATCTTTAATTTTTTCCCCTCACATAGAGGCTGTTCCATTATCAAGTAGATAATAAATTAATATTTGATTATTATATTAGACACGACTTTCTCCATGCTGAATTTTTATTTTTTTTTAAAAAAATTATAATTTATATTCCATGTTATGAGGTTGTTTTTACATGCTCAAACGTCAAAACCTAAAATCAATTTCAGGTCAATTATCTCTATATATATTCTTATTTTTCTTGTGACTTCAAATCAATTTCATGGGATAAATTATTTGTCAGTAGCAGACAAATGCCCCAACACGCGTGCTTTATAGGATAATTCTTTTTGAGTCATGCTAACGAGTGCCTTAAGGGTACTCATTAAAGATCTATTTTAGGAAAATTTTCACATTACTAAGACACCCATTAAAGATCCATTTTAGGAAAGTTTTCACATCACTTTTATGAGAAATGTAAAAAATTACAAAAATATTAATTATTATTTTTTTTAATGAAACTTTCATAAAATAAATCCTTAATACATACCATAAGAATAGTCGTTAGTTTTTTTTTTTTTTTTAATAGAATTGCCTTGATTTAAATCTCTCCTCATGCACAAAATGCATTGAGGAATGTGTCCTATGAACAATAATGAGAGAGTGCAAATGAAGCTTTTAATGTATACGAAGAGCCACCACACATGACATGAGGAGTCCTGGCATTTACATCCAAAATGGTTAAGTGACAAAGGCATCTTAACCACTTACAAAAGCCATTTACTCTTCATATAGAATTTTTTTATCCTTATGCATGAGCTCTCTTTAAATAAGTCCCCTTCAATTATTGATTCTTATACTTTGTATTCTTTCAGTCTTATCTTATCTTGAAGTCTCCCACACCCCACTTTTCCTTGCACTTGAAGTTCATTATATTTTAACATAATTGGTTAAATTCATTTAGTAATTGGAAACTTCATCCAAAGTAAAGATTTATTTTCTTCTCTATGAGGCGGTTTGGCTGAGCGGCAGATAGAGTAAACGCTAGTATTTACACTAGTAACCAAACGCGCGTAAACACTAGAAAATGAAATTTTTTTCGAAACTCTCCACGCGAATTTATAATTATACCCTTCATTTAAACAAGCTTATCGGTATTCAATTTTTTTTATATGCCCTTATTTATAATTTGACAATTTATACTCTAACTTACACTCTATATCTAACCAAATACCCTAAAGAGCTTATAAGCTAGCTTATACTCTAACGTTTGTTCCATATCTTATAAGTTAACATATATTCTCAACACAATACTCTCTACCAAACACACCCTATATAATTTATTGTATATAAAAAAAATGATGCTTTAGATGTTGTAAAACAAAAATAAAACTGAGTGAAGATGATTAGGAACACACTTATAAGTCAATTTAGTCAGGACCAGTCCTAACTATAGGCGGGTTAGGCGCAGGGCCGGTCCTGAGTTTTTGGGTGCCCGGTGCGAAAGCTCAAAATGTGTCATTTTTTATTACGAAAACATATGTTTAAAAAAAATAATATTTAACGAGGGCTGGAACCCAGTCGAAGCTGGGGGGCTAGGCCCTCATGCCCAAATTATATTACTTGAGAAAATATACAAAGGGGGGACATAGTACCTAAACCCCGACAATAAAAAATACAATCATATACAATAATTCCTAGCAAAGCTCCTAGAAATTTCAACATTTAAGAAATTGTCTTCTAGCATTTTTTGAAGCAAAATCATCAATTATATCATCATACTCTAAGTCTTCAATCTCATCATTTTCAATGTATAAGATTGCTAATCTATTTAGCCTATCTTAAGTCATAGTGGTCCGCAAGTAAGATTTTAATAATTTCAATTTATAAATTGTAAAACCAAATTTTAATTTAGTCATTTGGTGCCCCCTTAACTTTTGGGCCCTGGACAGTAGCCCTTGTGGCTCCTGCCCAGGGCCTACCCTGGTTAGGCGGCCCGCTTATAGCCTTTAATTTTTTTATTATAATACTATGACATGACCAATGACTTAAAAAAAATATAAAAATGATTTTGTTCATCAAGAATACCAGAACCGACATTGAACCGTCCTTAAATCAAACACAATTACCAGGAGTGGAGCTATAGTATACAATTAACCTGGCCTCTGTAGCCAGCCACCACACCCTCGTAAACACACACACTTCGATTTTGGTTCAATAGAGATAATAGAGAAACAACAAATTAAAAGTGGTTACAACATGAAAGCCTAAATCTAAGGGGGATAATAAGTAAAATTTACATAAAACTTATCAAATTTCAATTCAAACCAAATTAATGTCTTTTATAAACTTTGACCTTGAACTCTAAAAGTTTACTTTTATAACGTTATAACCCCCCCAAATTTCAAATAATGGCACCCGCTGCTAAAGACCACACAAGAATTTCATTAGCCCCAGCTCTGGTTGGTCTGAATCGTGTCGTGTCCCCAACCTATGATCCATAGATATAAGAAAATAATCAAATATACACCGTCAAACTTTGCTGCACTGTTAACATTTCAATAGATACTGTGATCTTTTAATTTTCTTTAATTTCTTCTAAGCTTTGTTCTAAACTTTTATGAGTTTGAATAAACAAATAAGTGCAGACTGGAGAGATAGGGTTTTATTTTAAGAGTCATTAAAATTTTCTATTCACTTAATATTTAATTGACTAAATATTTTATTATTATTTTTTAAAAGATATAAAAAATTATGAGATCGACACTGAATTTGGACATAAGCAGCTCACTGTTGGTGCGACCCATGCAAAGAACTACTTATGAAATGGTGTCACCGTTGCAAAATTTTCAAACATGTTTCAATGCCGCCCAGCTGCCCGATAATTCTACGTTTAGTTGTGTTGTTTAGCTTGTAATATATTTTGTTCAGTCAATCACGTTTCTTGTAAAGCGAGTAGTCTAGGAATTTGAAAGAATCATTCATTCCCCCTTAGACAACTCACTAACTTATTCACATTAATTTCAGCTTTCAAAGTAATATCTTTCTTCCTCTTCTTTAGGCTTTAAATAGCTTAAATTATTTGTTTATTTTGTACATCAACTTCAACTTACATTACTTGTATTGACAAAGAGTTGATTGGACTTGCACAGTAATAATGTAAAAGGAATTTCACGTCCCCAATGGACATGATTTGGTGGTCTAGGACTCAGAATTTCACCTTGAGGTTCTGGATTCGAATTCAGGGAATACGTTTCTTATAAGAGAATGAGATATCTGAGAATTTTACCTGCTTCGCTTAAGCCCGGAAGAGATGGTTTGGCGACTAGGTTTCCAACGATTCCAAAAAAATAAATAAAAGGAATTTGGCACTGTTTGATAAATGACACTTCATTATATAACAGATTTTTCATTTCACAAGTTTGAAAATGCAAGAACAAGTATTCAACAGTTGTTTTTAAAAATACCATCTTTAAAGAGAGAATGATATATTATTTGATATGTATGCTAGACACTTCCATTCTTTCTCTCTTGAAAAACATGAAAATTTTCATTGCTCATCTCAACTAATGATATGTTATGTAACTGTAAATTTTGAAGTACTTAAAAAATTGGAAGTGTGATGAAAAACTTGTTAATTTAGTGGGTACAAAGAAAGATAAAGCATGGGTGATTATGGGGCGGCCCACATAGGCGGATAAGGCTCCTAAATTTGGGACAAAATTAAAGGCCCTAAATTTAAGAAAATTAATACTCATTATATAAAAAAATCTAATAAAATCTTATTTTTATCAGTGAATGACCACATAATTTATAAATTCGTCTAAGACTTTCAAAATCTCGGGAACACCCAGAATAATCATTTTTAGTGGAAAAGAAAAGGTTTTTGTTCATTTGATTGTTTTGAGCAATTAAGATGTTAATTCAATACCGAAACTTATCCATTATTTCATATTAAAAAAATAATGTATTCTAAAGTTTTGGATAAATAAAGGATAACTTATTAATAAGTAGAGAACACAAAGACAGTGTGATATATATATATATATATATATATATTGGCCGGTTAAGGTACAAAATCATATATAAAATAACGATTATTTTATTATAATGCTGACGATTTTATGGTCCGGACCTGAGAATTCTCAAGTGTATAATACTGTAAAATATATAATATTCTATTTTTCAAACAGTAATTCTTAAATGTTGCTTGAAGGAGTACTCCTGGAGTGGGTCTCTCAAGTTATGTATGATTGTTGGTGGGATATGAAGGATAAAGGGCCCACTTTTTTTTTTTTAACTTTGCAAATGATTTGTAATTGTCTTTTGATAGATTTGTTTCTTTTTTATTGATGATGAAAGAAAAAATACTTTGAATGTTCCAATTTGATGACTTTCACTAAATATATGACTGTTGATTGGACCCAATAATGTGACTTCTCTAGCTTTAGCTTTTGCCACCGAAGCTAGCGAACTCCATGTGTTAAAATTCCATCTTATATTGTATATAAAGGCAAGAAGAGTTTGAGGAGAAACTCCAACTTGGGTATAATTAATTAATTTAATTTCTATAATTTCTAATTCTAAGTGTTTATTTTGAACTATGTAGCTACTTTTGGTAAACTAAACCCTTGTTTATTACTTGTGGTTTCATATTCACTCTCATAGTACTCATTTCTACTCTTTCTTGCTTGCTTCTAGTTCTAGCCTTGACCCACTAAACATTTTTGCTTAAAAAAAATCATAGAGACAGAGAAAATGCACACTATGAGAGCATCAAGTGCAGCTGTTACAAAGAAAGAGTGCAATTCTATTGAAGAGGAGCAACAAGAGCTGAGAAGAGGGCCATGGACTCTTGAAGAGGACACGCTTCTTACTCATTACATTCATCGACACGGTGAAGGCCGTTGGAACATGGTAGCTAAATGTGCAGGTAACAAAATATATACATGTATATATATATATATAGCTACTGCACAATTTGATTTTTTTTTTTTTTTTTTTTATCACACGATCTCTGTTACATATGATACTTAAAGTGACATGACTTATAATTTCAGGGCTCAAAAGAACTGGAAAGAGCTGCAGATTGAGGTGGCTAAATTACTTGAAACCCGATATTAAACGTGGGAATTTAACTCCACAGGAGCAATTCTTGATTCTTGAACTCCATTCTAAGTGGGGTAACAGGTAAACTAATACCCTTTTCATTTCACAACATGTACAAAGAAGTTGCAGGTTTAATTATGTGTGGTGATACTTTTAACTTTAGGTGGTCAAAAATTGCACAATGCTTGCCTGGAAGAACAGACAACGAAATCAAGAATTATTGGAGAACAAGGGTGCAAAAACAAGCTCGCCAGCTTAATATTGAGTCTAACAGTGAGACGTTTTATGAAGCAGTTAGATGTTATTGGATGCCAAGGTTGCTGCAAAAGATTGAGCAAAATTCTGTTTCTTCTGCTACTCTTTTGATTAATTCTACTACTCAATCATCCAACTCTATTGTCCCTTCTGCTTCACCACCATCATCATCATCTTCTCTTCTTCCAAGCACACTAAGTTACAACTCAAATCAGCCCATTATTAATGAAAATTCAAGTTCAGGGACTAGCCCAAGATTTTTTCCTGGAGATTTTACAAAAATCCCACAGCAGCAGCAGCCTGAAATTACTCAACAATCAACATATCCACATGTATATGGCAACAATATTGTCTACGGCAACCAAGTAGTCCCAGATGACACGTACCATATGGACGGTTGTGGCTACGACATAGAGGGTTTCAATCTAGCTGTTCCCATGACAGAAATTGGGCCCTATGACATAGCCTCGACCGAATGCCAAATGGCAGAAGCTGATTGGACATGTAATGACATGTCAGATGCTTTGTGGAACATGGACGACATATGGCAGCTTAGGGAGTAAGCATAAGAAGAGATGAGCACCAAGATAGGGTAGCATTGTTGTCCACTCACAAATTTACATCATCTTGACTTTGGATTCAATACTTGCATGATCACTCAAGCATTTTAGTTGAAAGACGTTTTTTTTTTTCTTTTTCTTTTCTTCAATATGTAATTTATGAGATTGCTTAGGCTAAGGCTGTGTTATATAACCTATCATCCGTAATGAATTTCATTTATTACTGCAAAGCATGAGTGCTGAGTATTATTTCTGGTGAAGTGTACTTAGAAGTTAGAATTGGAATTTACTGTAGAATGATGAAGTCTATGTATCATTTAATTTGGTTGTTATCAATGCAATTGTTCACAAAGAAATCAAATCAATAGCTTCTTGACCCCTCCATCTACCAAGTAGAAGTGAGAAGAGTTCATTGGGTGCAGTCAATTCAACTTATGTGAGCAAAAGTGGTGTCACATCTTTTATGGGACACCTATTTATTGCAGTTGGGACTATGGAAAGGAACAAAAGCCGTATGCCAAGATATATAAGGTTCAAAATGATGTATTGGTGGAGGCTAGTAATGTATGATCCGTTTGTACTCAATTCCTGATTTGTTTGATGGTTGGTTGGGAAATATTTTGGGATATTATTTTCGATATTTAGATTATGAAACGGAGGGACAGATCAATATGACCGAACCTTAGCGAATCCAAATATTTGGTATTACTATTCACGCATATATAAACGTGTGCCGTCATTTTGTAGGATTTGATGTAATTTTCAGAATTTTTATATTTTTTATTTCAATATATTGAAAACACAATTTTTTTTTTTGTATGTAGTCCAATTTGAGACAAACCAAATAAATTATGTGTTATTGTGTGATTGTTCTTATACTTATCATATATATTGTTTTAACCTAGATTCTTAACACAAAATACCATCTTAAATGTAAAATGCTTTGTGAATTGCATAATACATGCCTCGTTCAAGTCACAACGAAGTTCAAAAGTCTAAAAGGAAAGCAATGTCATGTTAAACTTTATAGACCCTTGCTTTTTGAATGATAGGTCATATGAGAAGAATCAAGGATATCAAATCAAGCAATTTGAACCCCCATATGCTCCCACTAATTGTGCACTGCCCATAAGAATGGAGACTGCCTCTCCACTACCAGAAGCCTAACTTTTAAAATCTAAATAAACATATTCTAAGCATTAAGTATAGATACACTTTATGTCATTGGGATATGGACTAAATCCAATTACTGAGTTTTATCATGATGCATAGTTGACATGATATATATTAGCGACATATTTTAGATGATTGATTTTGATGATGCAACACTAGCAGCTTCGATTTGTATTGGCGAACATTACAAAAAGATGTCGAAGTAAATTGAATGTGAAGACTCAAGAGCTTAATGAAAAAATTAAGTGAAGTCTAATAACTTAGGTCTCTCAATGTAAATGAGTTGATAACTCAAGTATTTTAAGCTCATAGGACTCATACACATTCATAAAATGCATTTAGGTCATGTGCATATTGTTTTAATCTTCAAATCTTATTTTCCTGCCTAGTAATGTATGATCTGTTTGTACTCGATCCGATTTGTTTGATGATATGTTGGGAAATATTTATGGATATTTAGATTATGAAACGGAGGGACGAACCAGTAAGACCAGACCTTAGCGAATCCAAATTTTTGGTAATACTGTTCACACATATATAAGCGCGTGTTTGTCATTTTGTAGGGTTTGATATAATTTTCAGAACTCCTATATTCTTTATTTCAATAAAGTGAAAACACAACAATTTTTTGTATGTAGTCCAATTTGAGACGAACCAAATAAATTATGTGTTATTGTGTGGTTGTTCTTTTACTTCTTATATAAATTATTTTAACCTGGATTCTTAACACAAAATACCATCTTAAATATAAAATGCTTTGTGAATTGCATAATACATGCCTCGTTCAAGTCACAAGGAAGTTCAAAAGTCTAAAAAGAGAGCAATGTCGAGTTAAACTTTATAGACCCTTGCTTTTTGAATGATAGGTCATATGAAATGCTATCAAGGATATCAAATCAAGTAATTTGAACCCACATAGGCTCCCACTAATTGTGCACTATCCTTAAGAATGAAGACTGCCTATCCACCACCAGAAGCCCAACTTTTAAAATCTAAATCAACATGTTCTAAGTATTAAGCATAGATGCACTTTATGTCATTGGGATATGGTCTAAATCCAATTGATGAGTTTTATCATAATGCATAGTTGACATGAGATATAGTAGCGATATATTTTAGATGATTGATTTTGATGATGCAACACTAGCAGTTTTGATGTGTATTGGCGAGCATTACAAAAAGATGTCGAAGCAAATTGATTGTGAAGACTTATGAGCTTAATGAATAAAATTAAGTGAAGTCTTATAGCTTATGGCTCTCAATGTAAGTGAGTTGATAATTCATGTTAGTGAGTTGATAATTCAAGTATTTAAATCTCATATGACTCATACACATTCATAAAATGTATTGTCGAACATTACAAAAAGATGTCGAAGTAAATTGAATATGAAGACTCAATAGCTTAATGAAAAAATTAAGTGATGTCTTATAACTTATGTCTCTCAATGTAAGTGAGTTGATAACTCAAGTATTTTAAGCTCATAAGACTCATACACATTCATAAAATACATTTAAGACATGTGAATATTGTTTTAATCTTCAAATTTTATTTTCCTGCCTAGTAATGTATGATCTGTTTGTACTCGATCCGATTTGTTTGATGATCTATTGGGAAATATTTTTGGAAATTTAGATTATGAAACGGAGGGACGGACCAGTAGGACTAGACCTTAGTGAATCCAAATTTTTGGTATTAATGTTCACACATATATAAACGTGTTTGTCATTTTGTAGGGTTTGATATAATTTTCAGAACACCTATATTCTTTATTTCAATATAATGAAAACATAATAATATTTTGTATGAGTCTAATTTGAGACGAACCAAATAAATTATGTGTTATTGTGTGGTTGTTCTTTTACTTCTTATATATATTATTTTTACTTGGATTCTTAACACAAAATACCATCTTAAATGTAAAATGCTTTGTGAATTGCATAATACATGCCTCGTTCAAGTCACAAGGAAGTTCAAAAGTCTAAAAATAGAGCAATGTCGAGTTAAACTTTATAGACCCTTGCTTTTTGAATGATAGGTCATATGAGATGCTATCAAGGATATCAAATCAAGTAATTTGAACCCCCATAGGCTCCCACTAATTGTGCACTATCCTTAAGAATGGAGATTGCCTATCCACCACCAGAAGCCCAACTTTTAAAATCTAAATCAACATTTTCTAAGTATTAAGCATAGATGCACTTTATGTCATTGAGATATGGTCTAAATCCAATTGATGAGTTTTATCATAATGCATAGTTGACATGAGATATAGTAGCGATATATTTTAGATGATTGATTTTGATATGCAACGCTAGCAGTTTTGGTGTGTATTGGCGAGCATTACAAAAAGATGTCGAAGCAAATTGATTGTGAAGACTTAAGAGCTTAATGAATAAAATTAAGTGAAGTCTTATAGCTTATGGCTCTCAATGTAAGTGAGTTGATAATTTCATACACATTCATAAAATGCATTTAGGTCATGTGCATATTGTTTTAATCTTCAAATCCTATTTTTCCGCACTGTGGCCGACACACTGACATTTGAACCGACATACTGGTGTCCATGCTCTGCTTTGGGAAGTTCTACATGATCTCTGAAACCGGGCTACTCCATACCGGTATACCGTACCCGTTATTCTGGAGTTTGCATAGCTACTGGAATCGGGACAGATCATACGGTTCCCATATCAGTTAGTTAAGCGGCATACCAGTCACCATATCAGTCAGTAATTTGGTTGGTCTGCGTTTTATGCTCAACGGTCATATTTGATATAGTTGTTTAAATTACATGACCGACATACCGGTCTCAGAATAGAGACTTGTGAGCAGTTTTCACATTCACTATATATTCAGCCATTGTTTCATTTTCTTTAAAAGCAAAAATAAAGAGAGAAACAAATCTTCTCATTCACATATTCTCCTAATTATAAAAGCTCACTACATAAATCTTCATATCATTTTAGAGAGCTTTGATTTACTTTGGTTAGCAATTCACATCTTGATTAAATTTTCTTTTAACCAAGATTAAATTTCCTTTTAATAATTGTACACTTTTTAGTGTTCATCATTGGACACCGTGCTGAAGATTTATTGGAGCTAGTACAAAGTGATGTGTGTAGTCTATTAAATCATATCGTATACGACGTATATGATGGTTCAACATACTTCGCGACTTTGACGGATGATAAGTCAAGATATAAATATGTCTATTTGATGAGACATAAATCAGTGAAATTTGAAAAGTTTAAAATATTTCGAAACGAATTTGAAAAATAATCCGGGAAATTTATCAAGTGACTTCGATCAAATCAAGGTGGTGAATTCATGAGCGACGAATTCAGAAGTTATTTAAAGGAAAATGAGATTCTCGCCCAATATAGCCCATCTTGAAATCCTCAACACAATGATGTGTCTAAGTAGAGAAATTATACTTTATTGGATATGATACGATCTATGGTGAGCTATATTGATCTTCCCTATTACCTTTGGGGTTACGCTTTACTTACTGCTGTTAGAGTTGGTGCTTGGAGCGCCGATCCGAATAATATATTATACATTATATTTTATTATTTTTTGATAAAATAAATACTTTTTCATTTCAACCTTGTTACAGGTAATGTCATTATACATATTAGATTGATATATAAATATGCTGAGAATGACATCGACCTTAGAATAGTCATGTAGTAATACTGGACATTGGGTGGTCCGACATTGAGATAATATTACTATTATAAAACTATTATTAAAGTAAATATTCATAGTCGATGGTTTCAGAATACGGTTGGATTCCTATAACCTAGAAGACTAGCATATGTTGTATATTGGAATTGGAGTTCTAATGGTTTAACATGATGTACCATGAGCAAGGAAAGCCCATATAGACATGTGGGTATTCGTTGGAGCGAAATGAATGACTATATGTGAATTTTCTCGAGCTGAGTAGCATATGTGATCCTTTGACTATAGGATAATATTGATTTTGTGTGTGATCCTCCATACTTTGATGTTATATATGTTAGTGTTCCTAGAACATGCCAATGATCTAATAAGCATGAAAAACATTCAATAAGAACATTATAAGTTGCGGAATACTTACAAGGAACGTGTTTGAGCTTTAAAAAAATTTGTGAAGATGATCTCCAAGATCCAAGCAAAGTGTTGATTCAAACTCTTGAAGATGTTTCCCTATCACCTTTGTTGACTTGCTTAAGTGCTAGCTTTTGATTTGAAGAACAAAATCAAAGAGAGATGGAGAGGGAAGCTCACGCCCAAGGAGAGAAGTGCTAGGGTTTTTATTTTTTCAAGTTGTGTCAAGTGTGTAGAGATTTGTTTTGGTAAAACCCTTTTACCCTTTTCACCAAAACTTGGTAGTTGGGTAAATGGTTTTACCAAAACCAATACAAGGTGGTTGGTTGGTTGGTGGCTTGGCATAAATGCCAACTACCACCACCTACCACACATGTGAAGTGGGCCCCACTTATTTGAATTCAAAATTCAAATATCTCTACGAACATTTGCCGCGGCTCGGTTCCGTTTAATCCGATTAAACGAACCTTCGTCGCTAAATAATTAAATCTAATTTAATTAACTAACGATGCCTCGTAAATATATTACGAATGTCGTTCACGAACTAATTCTAAATTAATTCGTTCGTTCGTATTAAAGTCCGACTTTAATCTCGTAATGAAATTCAATTCATTTTAATATATCTGATTTATTAATTTTAGCCCATTTGAATAAATTAAACAGAAAAATCAAATTTAACTATTAAATTTATTTTACCGATTCATTCCAAATTAATCGCATTCTATCTCTACTGAACACATTTAATCCCAGATTAAATAAAGCCCCAATTAATCCCAGATTAATTTTCTCTCTCTAAATTAATCCCAGATTAATTCTAATTAAGTCAACTGTCATCGGTGAATCTTTGGGAAGCGACCCAAGAGATCTCTGGATATGTTGACAGTAAATCCGGTTATCGGACTATCCGATAAAGTGAGTACCTCGTACCATGTGCTTACCGATTTACAAGACATGGTTGGCTTCTAGCAAAGCACCGTGCCTACCCAATTCTCCAGAAATATTCTTACTGGAATATATAATCCATGTCAGGCGTAGAATACGTAGTATTGTGTATTGCGATCCAGTATCAGATGTCACGTGCTAGGCCTGAGGCTGGAATAGTGTCTGCCCTGTACGAAGCACATATCGGATAACAAGCAACTAGTCTCTTTGAATCGGATAATCATGACCTTGTCATATTATCCCGATGGTTGCAACACAATAGAGAACTAGTTATGAATCTCTGCGTGATCATTATCTCCATATGTCTGGAGTGATACTTCCGTCTTGACATCACATCCAATACACTACGATTCTCGGTAAACCCAATAGAGGCGTACACAGAACCTGTTAAAGCCCTGGACGACCAAAACCAAAGTTTACCGATTGTCGTAAGTACTAGCGATGCAAGTCTCAGGTTAAGACCAAATACATCTACCCTGACGCGGACTCCCATAGACACATATACATACTACCAATGGGATTCCGCGGGGTCTATCCAGAGTGAAGCTGTTTTCCGTACCATCGGTAAAACACAACCTCCTATCGCACTTGCATAAGTATCTTATACTTAAACATATGAGAACTATGCCGTTATGCCTTCACAACGAGCACAAGTCCAATACTAGTCTATTCCGCATTATCGATGTCGAGTCTCGATAATACTATTGTAACCTTTTCCAAAAAAAAAGTCTCGATAATACTATGACTAGAGATATTTAATGATTAAACCTTTATGGATTGATACTGTCTCATATCATCTCAATCCGGAACTAATCATATGGACTTTTACCATTTATATATCAAAGTAAATAAATTACGAAATGATAAAAGGCAATTTCATTACTACATAGTCAATTTTGTACAAAAACACAATGTCTTTTACAAACAGTGACGCTATGGGTCATAATTGTCTAACAATATATGTCAGAGACCTTTCATGGTCTGACAGGTAGATGTTTATTGGGTACGGACTGATGTACTCGTTAATCAAGTACTTATCAAGATAGGAACCGTCGACCCGTATGTGTATTATAAAAGGTTTAGGATTCCATATGAGTAAGTCACGATTCTTAAGACTTTGTCCAAAGACGATCACCTAGGGTGGATCACATGTATAAGAAATAGTGTTATGATTAGTTGTAAAGAATTACAGACATATCGACATGAGATGTGCGCCTCAGAAACTTGACGGTGTAATTTATGTTTCCTAAGCACAACTCGAATAGCCTATGGCGGATGGATTGTTAAACATATGTGATAACCTCGACTTGTATAGTTCAGAAAGGTCGTTCGTTTTCTTAGAAAATTCGGAGATGGCCGAATTACGTACATATAAGCTAGGCTTATATGAGGAACGTGTATAGACTTAGATAGTCTCACAATATGAGGTGTACTTGAGCACTTGGGTAGCCGATAATTTATGATAATATATAATATTTGATACTATAATTATCAACTAAAATAATTAAGTGTTATTGGATAACATTAATTATTTACTTTGACCCAATTAGATTAATCCAAAATCACATAAGAGTTTTGTTGTAATTTCATAAATATTTCTACCATTAGAGGATATTTTGGTAATTATAAATATGTAATAATTTGTGTATTTGGCTTGATTTAATTGGATTAAATCAAAGTGGTAGACATTGAACTAATCCATTGATTAAACTTTGTCTCGATTTAATTGGATTAAATCAAAGTGGTAGATAAAGGTGATTAATCACACTTAATTATACATATTTGGACAAATTGAATTAAGGTCACATAAAAGTTGATTAGAATTTTTATTAATTAAAAATTACATAATTTTTTCTCAAAAATGCAAGATTGAGCAAGTTGTTAATAAAGGTAAATGTAAGCTGAATTAAACATTAAGAAAAAATAAGAAATATTATCTTAAGTAAAGTTTTTATGGGAGAAGCTTCAGAAGTTCTCTATAATAACAAGGAGAAGAAGATTGGATCTTCGAATCAAGCTTGCTAGCTTTGAAAGTTCTATACAACATTTCAACAAGGAGAAGAAGATTGGATCTTGAAATCAAACTTGCTAGGTAAGTTTGATCTTCTCTAAAATTATATTTTGATTAGTGAGTTGTTATCATTAATGAAACATATATTGGTGTATTATGTATTGGATACATAATAACATAGTTTGATGTTGAAATTAGGCTAATGAATTGTAAATGGATGCTTTGGAAGTATAAACACAATATCCTTGTGATTGGATCAAAATGTTCGTGTTGGACATGAAACATTAAATTAGAGTTTGGAACTCTAGCTGATAGCTTGGAGCTATGGCTTCCATTCTAGAATCACTTGACTATCTTTGAGTGACCTAGAATTGTTAATGAGACACTTTATTGTGGGATTCTAATTTAGTTTATGTCTTGATTCAAAAAATGCATATATATATATTTAGAATACATATATGTTTGTTGTATAACATGTGTTGATATTGGTTTTGATGTTAAAATTGGATTTTAGGTGTATTGAAGTGTTTTGAGAAAATTTGAAGTGTTTTGGATTGGATTCAAGACAAATTTACTCACTGACAGCATCTCGACTCAGATCTCTGGCGTCGCGACACTCAGCTCTCATAGACGCTCATCATTGCGCTCCACTACGTAGGGCATTCACAGATTTGGCGTTGTGACTCCCAAGCCTGCGCTTCGCGAAACGCTGAGAGCTCCTGCCCATGAGTGCTGAAACTTCATTTTCTCTGTTCCAGAGTTTTTGAGACTTTGATTCGGCCCCAGTTTTTTCCTACGGACTCGTAACAGAATATAGTATTCCATAAAATAATTTAGAAATACACCCATACTCAATTACCACTGATTAGACTCATTTTTACTTTCGGGCACCGATCCGACCCTATATTTCCCACAATCGCCCAGCAGAATGGTATTACCACAAGTCTTAACCACACAACATATGTTGCATGTTTGAAATTTATTTGAATCTATGCCTCTATAATTTTAATTTAATTATGCATAAGTCATATTGAATATGCATTGTATGTTTTAAATTAAATTTTTTATTTTGACCCAAGTATGTTAATGACTTGATTGTCATAAATCTCTTGTGATTAAGTGATTACTTTATTTTAAGTAATAGTATTAATAATGTTGGAGCATTATTGGATGGTCTGTCTTGTCAATACAGAGATGAATGAGTTCTTATTACTTATGCCCATTACCGTCATTATTGTGAAGGTATAAGTGGTCAAAACTTAGGCCGTTCGGGTAAAATATTACATGTAGCGTGATGAGTTGATGTAGTCACCCAATACTGTCATTATTGTGAGAGTGTACTTACGGAGCTCATTAGTGCATATTGACAAGTATACACATGGAACACGTCTTAATCCAATACCGTCATTATTGTGAGGATAAGAAATGGTTCAGGATCAAACTTAGGATTCACATGAATGTGATTGACCTTGAAGGTCTACCTAATGAGTTTATGAAGGCCAAATCTGTCATTATTGTAAGGTTATAGTAAATATCATGGGATCCACTTCCCGCTATGAAATTTTGATAGTCAAATTTCTATTTTTGATAGTTAAGAGAGTTACGAAATTATGTATAGTAGTGGGAGGACAATAATAGATTTAAAATCCATAATCCTATTAGTATTTTTATATTGAAATGAAGATGTTTTGTTAGTGTTTAATTATTATCTTGTAGATGGTTGTTGTAAATCTATTAGCGTGACTTTTGGATTCTAATAAATTGAAAGGAGCCGAGAACTATTTTGAATGGGAAATGAACATCTACATTGTCTCGGAGTCAAAACATTGAGCTATGTGACGATCAATACATTGCTTGTTGAAATCGATCTTGATTCCACTCCCGAAGTGTTGGACAATTATGACCAATAACATCACTATTTTGTAAAGGACATGGTGTGCTTGTATAAAATTAACTATGTGACAAAGGAAATTGCTCTTTTATCATTTTGTAATTGGATTATTTAGATATATAAATGATAAAAGTCCATATGATTAGTACCAGATTAATAAGATATGAGACAGTATTAATCCACGAAAGGTTTAATCATTAAATATCCCTAGTCGTAGTATTATCGAGACTGGACATCGATAACGCGGAATAGACTGGTATTGCACTTGTGGGCGTTATGGAAGTTTAACGACATAATTCTCATATATTTAAGTATTTGATACTTATGCAAGTGTGATTGGAGGTTCTGTTTGCCGATGGTACGGGAAGAGCTTCGCTCTGGATAGACCCCTTGGAATCCCATTGGTAGTATGACTATGTGTCTATGGGAATCCGAATCAGAGTAGGTGTATTTGGTCTTAACCTGAGACTTGCATCGCTAATACTTGTGACAATCAGTACGCTTTGGTTTTGGTCGTCCGGGGCTTTAACATGTTCTGTGTACGCCTCTTCTGGGTATACTGAGAATCGTAGTGTATTGGGTGTGATGTCAAGATGGAAGTGTCACTTCAATCATATGAAGATGATGATCACGTAGGATACAGAACTAGTATTCTTAAGTATTGCAGTCATCAGGATAATATGACTGGGTCATGATTATCTGATTATAGAGACTAGTTGCCAGTGATCCGATATATGCTTCGTACGGGGCAGACACAATTCCATCCCCAGGCCTAGCATTTGACATCCGATACTGGATCGTAATACGCAATACTTAGTATGCTACGCCTGATAAAGATTATATATTCCTTTAAAGAATATTTCTGGAGAATTGGGTAGGCACAATGCTTTGCTAGAAGCCAACCATGTCTTGTAAATCGGTAAGAACGTGGTACTGGGTACGCACATGTTTGGATAGTCCGATGACCGTATTTACTGCCAACATATCCAGAGATATCTTGGGTCGCTTCCCAAAGATTCACCGATGAGATTTGACTCGAACAAAATTAATCTGGGATTAATTATGAAAGAGAAAATTAATCTGAGATTAATTACGGCAATAATTAATCTGGGATTAATTAACAGAGAAAGAATTAATCTGAGATTAATTGCATCGAGAATTTATCTGGGATTAAATTCGTCAAGAAGAGAGAACGCGGTTAATTTGGAATTAATCGGTAAAATAAATTTAATAGTTAAATTGGATTTTTCTATTTATTTATTTATATGGGCTAAAATAATATATTAGATATATTAATTGAAATCGGATTTTAATACGGAATTAAAATTGGATTTTAATTCAAGCGAACGAATTAATTTGGAATTAATTCGTAAGCGATTTCCGCAATAATTTTGCTACGCTTTATTATTTAATTAAATTAGATTTAATTATGTCGCGACGCAAATTCATTTAATCGGATTAAACGAACCCGAGCCCGAAGTATGTTGAGCAAACCCACTTGAATTTTGAATTTAAAGTGGGGCTCACCAACTTACATCATAAGTCACATTTTTGGTGATAGAAGTTGGTGGTGGATTTTTGTTGGAAACTTGTATTACACACTTTGACTTTTGCTTTTTTGAAAAGTATATACACTTTTTGGAAAAGGATTTGGTAATTGTTTTTTGTAAAAACAAAATACAAAACTTCATCTCTCTTCTCCTCTCTCCCATGGTCGAAACCTTGCTTTTCTTGGAGGAAAATTTTTCTTTCAAAATTTGTTCTTGCTAGCACATAAGGAGTGAATCAAGGTGATAGGAAAACTCACCCGAGAGTTTGGAACTCGATTTCAAGCTCCAAGCTACTGCATCCAAAGGAATTTTTGAAAGCCTAAAACCGATCAATGTGAGTTTTTCCGCAACTTTCTTTGATTAATTCACACACGAATCACACTTAGAGATCATTGGCATGTTCTAGGAACACTAACAATGGTATCAGAGTGAGATCTAAGCTTGATTTGAACCTAGGGTTTATATACTTTAATTTGGGATTTTATGTTTGGAGCATGATTTTTTCAAATTGGTTGTTTGGTTGAGCTTTGATGATGTTAAATTAGATTTGTGTATCTTTAGAATTGAGAAAATTGGTTAGATCAAATTTTCCCTAATTCCTTAGCCTTGGCCGAATACTACCCTAGGAAAGTTCATGGTGATTTGTTTGTTAATTAGACTATTGGATGAGTTTATGGCATGATATGTATATTGATTGATTGGTTTAATTGGATTGAAATAAAAAATTGATTGTTATTATGCCCAAATGTCGTGAACCATAAGCATGGAATGAGTTGTTTTGCTTCAATTTGTGTTGGACATAAATTGGATAATTAAAGTATGATTAATTAGTTTAATTGATATTTTGGAAAAATTAGTTTAACTAATAATTATGAAAATTACACTTTAATTAAATTAATGTGATATTTAGAATATTATGTTAATAATAAAATTAGTCTTTAAATTGGATTGGGCTAATATTGTTGTATTTGGGTTTAATGGGCTTGGTTGGGCCAAGCTTGGTTTAGGACAATTGGATTGGATCTAAATTGGGCCTAAAACCATTCCATAAAGTCCAAATATAATAATTGGGCCTAATGGGCCTAAATTGATTTTTGGCAAAAAGGGTGATTCCTTTATTGGGCCTTGGCATTTGGGTTTGATCCATATTGGCCAAAGCCCATGCCTTAAGAATTAATTAAAAGCCCATTGGACTTTAATTAAATTAACATTGGATGTTATTTGGGCATTTGAGACCCATTAAGATTGGATTTAGAATCTAAGTCTAAAAGGCACATAAATAAGTGTAATTATTTAATTTGGAATTAAATTAGAATTAGTATTGAATACAAATTAAATTGGATTTAAAATTATAGTTCGATATAATTCAAGAATACGTACTTTGAGTATTTATTCTTAAACGAGTTGGACTCGCGCAAATCAAATCATTGTTTGAACATTGGATGTTTATTAATTCAAAGATTAATTAATTGGATTAGATTGATTGAATATCATGCTTTGTGTGAATACTTGGATGTATTGTATGAATAATGTATATCAGATGGATATTAGAAGGGTGAAGGCAATTTTAGAAATTGTTGTAATAAATTTAGAATTTATTAAATTGGACCTGCGTGTCCAGCCTATTATCTCTATTCTCTTTGTATTTCTCTTCTCACCAATTCCCCTCAATGCAAATAAGGTTTCTATTAGTGTTATATAATTGGGTAGAAGTAAGAATAGTGCTAGCGGGAGAGAGGAAATGAAGAGATTTGTTCTAGGAATAAATTTGTTATATATCCATCCGCATATCATTATTAATTTATTTCGCGCCTTATTATGCTTTTAGAATGCATGCTTAAGGGTGTATGATGAGACCTAATCAAAGATAATAAATTGGTTTCCAATTACGCAAAAACCCTCATAAAATATTAATCGTTTTTCCTTCCATTGAGTGGTTCTCTCTCAAGATCCAAGATTGGCATTGGTTTGTTGGCCAAAGTCAAGATCAATGTCCATCGCGGATGTGTTTGAACCACGAAAGCTTTGTTCTATATCGCATGTCTTGGGCGGTTGTGACTTGTTGGCCAAAGTCAAGGTCACCTCTAGTTCATCGACGTGGATTACGAAGCTTTCCCACTGTCAATGGGTCCCGCTTAACTGGAATCATTAAGCTTGTTGAGCCAAAACCAAGGCTTAGTTGATTCAGAGGAAAAAGGTTAGGAAATATATTGGATATATTGGATATATGTTTCGGACTTGGAGGTCCACCTACTGGATCTAGGAATTGGATGAGATCCAATTGATCTTAAAGATCCACCTAGTTAAGTTTCATACAACTTGTTGGCCAAAGTCAAGGTTGTGTGTTATTTAACGGGATCCTAATCCACTAGGAAACTAGGTTTTCCGAGTACTCCACAGAGGGTTAGAGGCTCGCCGAAATATAGTGGGAGGCTAGTATTAAATTTGCAATTTCGTTTAAATACTTGCCAATACACTCTCCTTTATTTTAATTTATCGTTGTTATAAATATATTAGTTGGACTAATATTGAATATTGCTTTCTTTGAATAGTTAGACTGTATAAGACACTATTCCACTTGTAGTTGGTCATATAGTTGGACTATAGTAACTATTACATTTTGAGTGTACCCAAAATCGTTGATTGAATAGTTGGACTATTGCAATCGAGATGGCTGGAAAGATTAGTGTTAGAGACATCATCATGGGCGATAATTGTTGGGGTTGGTGCTCAGAGCGCCAATTCCCGGTTGTATTTCTGTTGAATACTTCTGTAAAACATTATTATTATGAATAATATATGCAATTTCTATAATATAATCTATCTTTCTATATGGTAAAGACGTAATGACCCTAGAATGATTAGTCATGATACAGTTGCAAAAGCGTCGCAACGGACATTGAGATGTATCATGACGTTGTCATTCTCAGACAGTTCCTGGTCAAGGTTTACACTACTTGGTCAGTATAGTAAACCCGTTGAGACCGATACATGTCGTATACTGGAATATATGATTCCAATGGTTTCTCAATGAACCATTAGTCTTGGAGACTAGTATAGACGGGTAGGTGTTTATAGCGGATAAACACTGAACGACTCACCAAAGATTCTTAATGGATGGTACACCAGCGTCAATAAGAATCTTCTTGGGTTGAGTAGCACTTGTGATTCTTAGACTTGAGATGCCATTGTGGGCACATGAGACATCTTCTACACTTAGACGGCAGTCACGTCACCGATCTATTTAGATCAGACCTCTGTCTGTTCGTTGGGTGTAGACAGATCCTCAGGGTGTCCTATGTGTATCAAGATAGGATCCGTCAGTTCTGTGTATCAGAGCATAGGTAGTCCATATGATTAGCAATCAGATAAAACCATGGGCCCGTGGTTAAGTTTAGAAGCTAGTTCTAAACATTCTTTTGAGATTGCTAATAGAATAGTCGACTGGATAATCCCGATAGAGATTTGACGTTTACATCTATATCTCTGGGATTTATCCGGATACCTGTGACGGAGGAATTATACATTTGCCATGACCTCGACCTGTATGGTTCAACGAGATTATCCGTGATCGTCATAATCTACGGGTGGATAGATTATGGACACGAAATTTGATTTCGTGACGGATATACCTGAATCTAGAGAGTCTCAATAATGAAACATACTCGTAGAGCACTAGAGCAACATTAATAAATAATATTGATTATTTATAAAGTCGTTTAAAGGTTAAACGCAAGATACGTGCTAAAGGGACTAAATAGTCATTTGCCTAATTATTGTGTATTTACATTTAATACTTGATTAATTTAAATACACATTAATTAATAGTCAAAATGAGTTATTTGACTTATATCCTAAATGAATATATGTTTTTAATATTTAATGTAAATATTATACATATATTTAATATATTTGTATTTGATTAATTAATTAATTATTTAATTGTTAAATGATTAAATTAATTAAAATATAAATATCTTACATTAGGATATATAAAGTAAATGATGTTAGTTGCTTTTGTTGACTTAAATAAATATCTAATAAAGTTGTATTAAGATATTTATGCAAGTTGATAACATTAAATTTGAAATGAAATTGAAATTACTAAACTTGTAAATCCTAAGGTGAATTTCGGCCAAGGCTTAAATGTAACAAGTATATATTGATTTTCATTTCACTTTACACTTAACCTAATACACTTTAAACAAAAAGAAACTCCATTGAAGAAACTAAGGAAAGCTTGAAAAAGAAAGATAAATCAAAGAAAGCTTGGAATTTTAGTAAGTTTTTCAAACTTGCTATTAGAGAGGAAATTGTTCCTTAGGTTCTAGGCTTCAACATATGATGTTCTTAGATTATTTCTTTCTTTATTTCTTTGTGTTTTTGTTGATGGAAGTTTGATAGAAGTGTTGAGCATGTATGATGAAGGAAGGTTGTGACTATTGTAGTTGTAAACTTTCTTTTAAGGTTTTTGAAACCATGTTGCTAATCTAGAGTTATTGACCCACTCTTAAATGACCTAGATTTTATCTTGAGTTGTTTCATTGTGTTGAGACTTGGATTGGATGGAAGAATGATGATTGAAGTAATTGATTTAATGTATTTGGTCTAATTTGTGGAAATTGTAAAATTAGGGTTCATGACCAATTCCAAATTTGGGGATTTTCATATATGTTGTGTATTTGTGTGTGTATATGATGCATATAAAGTTTCATGTTCATTGGATTACATCTTGATGTGTTTTAAAGCATGGAATGACAAAAGGCACAAATTGCCCCTATGTGAGGCTCTCGGCCAATGATTAGCAATTTGGGATTTTTGGTGCTTTTGGTGTTTTGATGTTTTGAACATGCTAAGTTCATCTTAGAAATGATTTAGAATTATTCAAAATTGATTAGATCAATTTCAGACTAAAATGGACAAAATACCAAAGTAAGGGTAATTTGGTAAATTCACTTAAATATGATTTATTGAATTTTATTTCATAATTTGATTATTGGAATATTAAATAAATATGTTTATTTAATTAATCCGAGAAAAAGTTTTGAAATCTGAAAATCGGATTTTCACCGCTTCCGCTGCGTTACCGGACTCACCCCCTAAGAACCCCTACAATAATGTCTTTAACAGCGTAAATTTTCCAGATTGGGAAATGAATCTCAGGATAGTCCTGGGAGCTGAGAAGTTACTCTATTGGATAGAGAAACCTCTCGGGCCTGAGCTCGGAGTTGAGCAAATAGTAGAACATGAGCTTTAGAATACTCATCGTGATGATAACTTCAGTGCTCAATCCGTCATGCTTGCTGCAATGACTCCTTAATTTCATCATCATAACTAAGAATTAGATCCTTATACCATGATGTTGAAATTAAAGGATCTTCATAGATCTAACCTTAGATCTTGGAAGTACGAATATCAAAAGAAGCTCTTTCGCTCGCACATGTCAGATGGTACATCTGTCGAGCACTAGGTGTCGCAAATGATTGCTGACATTGAACAGCTAGGTTATCTGGGCATTACCTACGAGGCCAAGACTTTCATAGATTTGATCTTACAGTCTCTGTCTGAATGCTGGGGCGGGTTCATCATGAACCAATAGAAAACTCTTGGAGAGTTAATGGCTATGCTCAAGGAAGCAAAGCCAGAGCTTCCAAAAGGGCAAGAAGCGTAAGGCACATCTTACTTCGACATCTCAGAAGGCTAAGGCTTGACAGAAGACTTCTAAGGGTGTGAAGAAAATGGTAAAAACAAAATCAGCACAGTCTTCTGGGAAGACTGAGGACATATCCCAACATGTCTGCCTAAACTGTGGCAAATGGGGTCACCGGAAGCGTGACTGCCATATAGACAAGGAAGATATGAAGGAAGTGAAGACGGGCAAGGCTCCGACTTCAGGTATGTTTGTCATAAACATATCCACTACTAGTTTTAAAATTGGATTTTGATAATGGGTGTGGTACATACATATGTACTGATGTGCGAGATCTGTTGATTAGCAGGAGATTAGCTTCAGTTGAGATCGACCTATGAGTCGGAAACGGGACAAAAGTCGCTGTTTTGGCTGTGGGAACCTAAGTTTTGGAACTGCCATTTGGGCATGTACTTAAATTAGGAAACTGTTATAATGTACCTAGTTTGACTAGAAACATTATCTCTATATCTAGTTTAACCCGTTGCGGGTATACCTTTATGTTCCAGAACACTGGGTGTTTTGTTTATAAAGATGATATTGAGATATACACATTAGATGTGAATAACAATATTTATATTTCGAATATAAACAAATCTCAAATATATAATATGACAAACAAATGGCTCAAACTGAATTAATCAGATGAGACTTATTTGTGGCATTGTTGTCTGAGACACATTAAACAAGACTCGTATATCCACACTTTCGAAGAGTGGATATTAGGACGGATTTGATCCTAAATCATATGACGTCTACAAATCTTGTTTATTAGGCAAAGTGCCTAAAGTCCCTTTTAGCGGTAAATGTACACGTGCCACCGAGCTGTTTACCTATCGTTCATGGTGACGTATGTGGGCCCATGTCTTGCTAGGCTAGAGGTGGTTATAAAAATACTTCATAACCTTTACGGATGTTGCATCGCGTTATGGTTATGTGTATCTTATGAAACACAAGTCGGAAAATTTTGATGTATTCAAAGAGTTTCGACACGAAGTAGAAAAACAGACTAGAAAAAGTATTAAAACATAACGATTAGACCGTGGTGAAGAATACTTTAGCAATGAGTTTCTAGATTACTTAAAAGAATATAGTATTCTTTCACAGTGGACTCCTCCCGGAACACCTCAATTGAGCGGTGTGTCTGAACGGAGAAACTAAACTTTGTTGGACATGGTAAGGTCAAGGATGAGTCGCTCTAAGCTACCAATTTCCTTCTAGGGATACACATTGAACAATGCAATACTTATTTTGAATAAGGTTCCGTAAAAGTCTGTTGGACAGACTCCATATGTAATATGGACAGGAAAGAAATCAGGTTTCTCATTCCTGAAGATTTGGGAATGTTGGGCATATGTTTGGATGATACCAAACTACAACCCAAATTGGATAAGTGCCCATTTGTAATTGGTTATCCTAGGGAAACCAATTTCCACAACTCAAAAGATAACAAAGATATTTGTTGCTCTCCATACGGTTTTTCTTAGAGGAATTCCTAAATGCAGTGGTAAGTGGGAGGAAAGTAAAACTCGATGAAAATCAGAGTAATACTGTTCCTGGGACCGATTCCTAACGGAACACGAACAGTTCATCATGGATGAATCTGTACCATAATCTTCTAATACATAAGAACCGCGTAGGTCGGAGAGAGTCAGAAAACAACCTGAGAGGTATGGGTTTCTGATCTCACCTCATATGGATATTAATCTTATTGAGGATAATGAACCGGCTACGTATGAGGAAACGATACAAGGTATCGACTCCGGTTTGTGGCAAAGTGCCAAGAAGTCCGAAATTGATTCCATGTATACCAACCAAGTTTGGACACTGGTTGATAGACCAGAAGGAATTGTGCCTATTGGTAACAGATGGGTCTTCATGGTGAAGACAAACATGGATGGCAACATACAAATGTACAAAGCTAGGCTTGTAGTGAAAAGGGTATTGTCATCAACATGGTGTCGATTACGATGAAACCTTTTACCTGTTGCCATGATTAAATCCATTTGGATAATGCTTGCTATTGCTGCATATTTCATAATGATATATGGCAGATGGTCGTCAAAATCGCTTTCCTTAATAGAAACCTTTTGGAGGATGTTTTATACAACAGCCTGACGGTTGTCATACCAAAACATGCAAACCAGGTTTGCAATTAATTCGATCCATTTATGGATTGAAGCAAGCATTGTGTTATTGGAACCAATGTTTTGATGATATTATATTACAATATGGTTTCATTCAAAATGAAGATAATTCTTGTGTATATAAGAAGGTTTGTGGGAGCGCACTGAAAATGATTGTCCTAAATATTGATGATGTATTGCTTCTTAGCAATGACATTCCCATACTACAATCGGTGAAAGCTTGACTTTCATTAAAATTTCTCCATGAATACTTGGGAGAGGCAACCTTTATTTTAGGAATAAAGATCTACTGGGATAGATCTAAAAGTTGTTGGCACCCTCCGAGAACTCATACATTGAAACATATGTGCGCGACTTGGTGTCTCATATACTTTGAGTATGTGGAGTCACAATCAGATCGATCCAGGTGATGGTCACTGGATTGATGTTAAGAACATCCTTAAGTATCTTGGATGAACTAAGGATGCTTTCTTAATCTGTGGAGAAAGAGAACTTGAGGTGATTGGGTTCACCGACACAAGTTTTCTAACCGATAAAAATGATTATAAGTCGCAATAAGGGTACATATTTTGTTTGAACAACGGAACAATGAGCTGGAAATCTTCCAAGCAAGATACTGTTGCCGATTCAATGACAAAGCGGAATATATTGTTGCGGCTGAGGCAACAAAAGAAGCATTTTGGATGTATAAAATTCCTAATTGGATTATGAGTAGTTCTGTTAGCAGCTCAGCTAGGCTACAACACATGCTAAAGAATTACGGTCTCTTCAACGATCCAAGTATGTACTTCGACGGTTTTATCTGATTCGTGAGATCATACATCATGGCGATGTGATGATCGAATAAATCGCATCAGAGGATAATCTTGTAAATCCGTTGACGAAAGTGATATCTCAGCATAAGCATGAGTGACCCGTACATAGTTCAAGTGATTGATTGGCTATAGGCCAAGTGGGAGATTGTTGGACAATTATGACCCATAGCATCACTATTTTGTAAAGGACATGGTGTGCTTGTACAAAATTAACTATGTGACAAAGGAAATTGCTATTTTATCATTTTGTAATTGGATTACTTGGATATATAAATGATAAAAGTCCATATGATTAGTACCAGATTAATAAGATATGAGACAATATTAATCAACGAAAGGTTTAATCATTAAATATCCATTATCGTAGTATTATCGAGACTGGACATCGATAATGCGGAATAGACTGGTATTTCACTTGTGCGCGTTATGGAAGCTTAACAACATAGTTCTCATATATTTAAGTATTGGATACTTATGCAAGTGTGATATGAGGTTCTGTTTGCCGATGGTACGGGAACAGCTTCACTCTAGATAGACCCCTCAGAATCCCATTGGTAGTATGACTATGTGTCTATGGGAATCTGAATCAGGGTAGGTGTAGACTTGCATCGCTAATACTTGTGACAATCAGTACGCTTTGGTTTTGGTCATCCGGGGCTTTAACATGTTCTGTGTACGCCTCTTCTGGGTATACTGAGAATCGTAGTGTATTGGGTGTGATGTCAAGATGGAAGTGTCACTTCAGTCATATGGAGATGATGATCACGTATGATACGGAACTAGTACTCTTAAGTACTGCAGTCATCGAGATAATATGACTAGGTCATGATTATCTAATTATAGAGACTAGATGCCAGTGATTCGATATATGCTTCGTACGGGGCATACACAATTCCAGCCCCAGGCCTAGCATGTGACATCCGATATTGTATCGTAATATGCAATACTTAGTATGCTACGCCTGATGAATATTATATATTCCTTTAAAGAATATTTCTGGAGAATTGGGTAGGCACGATGCTTTGCTAGAAGCCAACCATGTCTTGTAAATCGGTAAGAACGTGGTAATGGGTACGCACGTGTTCGGATAGTCCGATGACCGTATTTACTGCCAACATATCCAGGGATCTCTTGGTTGCTTCCCAAAGATTCACCGATGAGATTTGACTCGAACAGAATTAATCTAGGATTAATTATGAAAGAGAAAATTAATCTGGGATTAATTACGGCAAGAATTAATCTAGGATTAATTAACAAAGAAAAAATTAATCTGGGATTAATTGCGTCGAGAATTTATCTGGGATTAACTTCGTCGAGAAGAGAGAACACAGTTAATTTGGAATTAATCGGTAAAATAAATTTAATAGTTAAATTGGATTTTTCTATTTAATTTATTTATATGGGCTAAAATAATATATTAGATATATTAATTGAAATCGGATTTTAATACAGAATTAAAATTGGATTTTAATTCAAGCGAACAAATTAATTTGGAATTAATTCGTTAGCGACTTCCGCAATAATTTGCTAGGTATTATTATTTAATTAAATTATATTTAATTACGTCGCGACGTAAATTCGTTTAATCGGATTAAACGAATCCTAGCCCGAAGTGTGTTGAACAAGCCCACTTGAATTTTGAATTTAAAGTGGGGCCCACCAACTTACATCATAAGTCACCTTTTTGGTGATAGAAGTTGGTGGTGGATTTTTGTTGGAAACTTGTATTACACACTTTGACTTTTGCTTTTTTGAAAAGTATATACACTTTTTGGAAAAGGATTTGGTAATTGTTTTTTGTAAAAACAAAATACAAAACTTCATCTCTCTTATCCTCTCTCCCATGGCCGAAACCTTGCTTTTCTTGGAGGAAAATTTTTCTTTCAAAATTCGTTCTTGCTAACACATAAGGAGTGAATCAAGGTGATAGGAAAACTCACCCGAGAGTTTGAAACTCGATTTCAAGTTCCGAGCTACTACATCCAAAGGAATTTTTGAAAGCCTAAAACCGATCAATGTGAGTTTTTCCGCAACTTTCTTTGAGTAATTCACACACGAATCACGCTTAGAGATCCTTGGCATGTTCTAGGAACAATAACACGAAGAACGAGAAACTTTTGAAAAATGGAAGGATGATAACCTAAAGGTAAAATCCTATATTTTAGGATCGATGGTTCCAGATTTGCTAAAACAGTACATAGAGGCACTTGATTCTTGGAGTATTATGAGAACACTCAAGGGGTTGTTCGAAGCAAATCAAGAAAAAGAAATATATCAGAGGTATAAGGAATTATTTCTTCCTACGCTCAAGGATGGAAGAGCGGTCAACATTCATGTTTTGAATATGATAGACCAGATCCGATATTTGGACGACATGACATTATGATCGATGAACGGCTAGTTCGAAATTTGATTCTATCTTCTTTGCCCGATATTTTAATGAGATGTATAAATATGTTGAGAATGACATCGATCTTAAAATAGTCATGTAGTAAAACTGGACACTGAGTGGTCCGACATTGAGATAGTATTACTATTATAAACTATTCTTAAAGTAAATATTCATAGTCGTTGGTTTTGGAATACTATTGAATTCCTATAACCTAGAAGACTAACACATGTCGTATATTGGATTTGGAGTTTCAATGATTTAACACAAGGTACTATAATCAAGGGAAGCTCGTATAGACATGTGGGATTCGTTGGAGCGAATATTGAATTACTCATATGTGATTCCTAATAGTTGGAAGTACACACCATCGTTAATAGGAATCTCCTCGAGTCGAGTAGCATATGTGATCATTTGACTATATGATAATATTGATTTTTTGCGTGATCCTCTACACTTTGATGTCATATGTATCAGATACCTTTCATGATCTGACCGCTGGATGTTTGTTGGGTGTGGATCGATGAACTCGTTTATCAAATATGTATCAAGATATGATCCGTTGGCCAGTATGTATACCATAAGGGGTTAATGTATCCATGTTAGTAAGTCATGATTCTTAAGACTTTTGCCAAAGCCGATCACCTAGGGTTGATCGCATATATATTAAAAATTGTGTTATGATTAATTGTAAAGAATCGTGGACATGTCGACAATATGAGGTGTGCGCCTTGGAAACTTGACGGTGTAATCTATGTTTCCTAAGAAAAACTCGGATAGCCTACGACGGATGTATTATTAAACATATGTGATTACCTCAACTTGTATAGTTTAGAAAGGTCGATCGTGTTCTTCGTAAATTCGGAGGTGGTCGATTTGCGTACAGATAAGTTAGGCTTATATGATGAATGTGTATGGACTTAGAGAGTCCCACAATATGAAGTGTATTTATTGAGCACTTGGGTAATCGATAATTCTGATAATAAATAATATTTGATATTATAATTATGAAATAAAATAATAAAATATTATTAATTATTTACTTGACCCATTTGGATTAATTGGATTAATTCAAAATCACACAAGGGCTTTGTTGTAATTTCATAAATATCTTTACCATTGAAGGACATTTTAGTAATTACAAAATATGTAATAATAGATGTATTTGTCTTGATTTAATTGGATTAAATCAATGTGGTAGACAAAATTGATTAGTTAGGTTAATCAAATGGATAGACTTTTGTCTTGATTTAATTGGATTAAATCAAAGTGATAGACAAAGGTGATTAGTCACACCTAATTATAAATATTTGGACAAATTGGATTAAGTCCACATAAAAGTTGATTAGAACTTTTATTAATTAAAAATTATATAAGTTTCACTATAAAATGCAGTCTTGAGCAAGTTTTTAAATAAGGACAAGCAAGTAAGCTAAAAGAAGCATTAAACAAAAGAAAGAAATATTAGCCTAACTCAAGTTTTTGTGAGAGAAGCTTTAGAAGTTCTCAATAATATTTCAATAAAGAGAAGAAGATTGGATCTTGGAATCAAGCTTTAGTGAGTTGTTATCATTAGTGAAACATATAGTAATGTATTATGTATTGGATACATAATAACATAGCTTGAAATTGAAATTAGGCTAATGAATTGTGTATGGATTCTTTGGAAGCATGAACACAATATGCTTGTAATTGGGTCAAAAATATTTATGTTGGACATGAACATAAAATTAGAGTTTGGAACTCTAGATGAAAGCTTTGAGCTATGATTACCATTCTAGAATCACCTGACCACCTTTGAGTGACCTATAATTTTTCATGAGTCACTTCATTGTGGGAATTTTATTTGGTTTGTGTTTTGATTCAAAGAAATACATATATGTATTTAGAATATATATATATATATATATATATATATATATATATATATATATGTTTGTTATATAACATGTGCTAATGTTGGTTTTGATGTTAAAATTATTTTTGGGTGATTGAAAGTGTTTAAGGAATTTTTTTTAACAAAAGCGTGTACAGCATGCTGCTGCATGCATCGCGCTTCATGCAGTGTATAGAGAGCTGTAACAAATGCTGCATGTAGCACGCGCGCACCACAAGTATGATCCGGTTTTCTCCCGTTTTGGTTTTTTCGGACTCCGATTTATCCCTGATTTTTCTCTATATACTTGTAATGGAATATAATATTCCATTAAAATATTTAAAAATACACACATACTCAATTACCATGAGATAGACCCATTTCCACTGCGCGGGGTACCGATCCGACCTTAGAGGTCCCACAACCGCCCCAATAACAAGATTATTTCACCATCTTATCAATGTTCTTTTTATATGCCATTATTGTTAAAAAAAATTACATTAAAAAGCTTTTTACCATGGGACATTATATTTGCTCAAACACCAAGTTCATAAATTTGGTTTGAAAAATCATTAAAAGTAAAAATTAAAAAAAATATATTAAAGTTTTATGGTAGGTAAGATTCTGTGTTGAACTCTGATGTATTAGCTATATAATAAGATACTGTTAGGGTTGGTGCTCAGAGTGCCAATCCGGATGGTATTTATGTCCAATTCATGAATACGAGTAATTTCATTTTCCATAATATTACTTATTTAATGGTAGCACCTCTTGTCTTTTATACATATATTCGATCTAATTACGATTGGATATTCAATTACGATTAGATTGAAATTAAATCTGATTTAGTGATATGTGTATATTAGACAAAGACCCTAGGATTTACAATGTAGTGCGCAGTTACAATGTAGTTTTTAATTGACATTGGAATGCGTCACTATAAGATGTATATCCTTGAATAAAGTTTATGGTCAAGATTTACTAACACGGGTCGGTTAGTAAAATCCGCTGAGACCAGTACATGTCGTATATTGTGACTTGGTCCGATGGTTTATCCCAATGAACCATGAGTCTCGGGAGACTCGTATAGACATGTAGGTATTTATTTGATAAACACTGAACGACACACTGAAGATTTCCTAATAGATGGTACACTAACGTCAATAGGAATCTTCTCGAGTTGAGCGAGCATAGTGGTCCTTCGACTTGAGATACCACAGTGGGATATATGAGTTATCCTCCACACTTTGATGGCAGTCACGTCACCGATCTATTTAGATCAGATCTCCGCCTGTTCGTTGGGTGTGGACTGATGCTCATGATATCCAGTGCGTATAATAAAGGATCCGCCAGTCCTGTGTACAGGGCATAGACATCCTACACGTATTTGCGATCTAGTAAATCCATGGCCGTGTTATAACTTCGGAAATCAGTTCTGAGTGTTATTTAGAGATCGTAAATTGAAAGTCGACTATATTATACCGAAAAGATTTGACGTTTTTATCTATATCCCAGGTATAATATGGATAGCCTGTGACAGAGGAATTATACGTATGTAATGACCTCGAATTTTATAGTTTAGCGAGATTATACGTGGTCGTCATAATTCATGAGTGGGTGAATTATGGACACGAAATTGGATTTCGTGACAGATAAACCTAAACTTAGAGAGTCCCACAATATGTTTAATTATTATTGATACACATGGCATGATTTAATTAAACTTTATGTGTGCAAATATGATTGATTAACATAAAGTTTGATTTTATTAATTGAATTAATTTTTTTAAATTGACCAAAATGCCCTTGGAAGTCGGTCATGTTGTATTAAAAGGGAAAATATTTTCTTTTCTTAATAATCACCATCATGGCCGAAAATACTCATAAGAAAAGGCTCTCAAGTTATTTCTTGATGATTCAAAGAAGAAAAGGAAGGAAAAATCAAGAAAAGGAAATTTCTCTATATATAGTTGGATTAAATTTTCTATGAACTCCTATGATGATATATCCCAATTTCACATGTGTTTAAACTGAAATATCTTTTCATAACAAGGTCTTAAACCCAGCCAAAGGAAGAGGGATTGGTTTAGGTCTTGTTAACCAACGTAAAACTTATTGAATTTTTATGACATAAATCCTAAACAAAATTATGCTAATCGAATAGAGCACAATGACATCAAAGGTTCCATGGATTAAATATGTGTTGAATCTGTGTGTTGGCCAATTCTATAATAAACTAATTTCAATTGAGTTGTAAAGAGTCTTGAAATTCTCGGAGCAATTGGACAAGTATTTGGAAAAGATTGGGTGAAGTTTTATAGCTCATGTTTGAGTTGCGTTTGTTTCAGCGTTCGATCGAAATATTCCAGTGATTTCACATTCGAGTTGCGTTCGTCATCAAGTTCGAACGTGGTTTATAGAAAAATGCACGTTCGTCATGTGATTGATTGGCGTTCGAACGACCATGCGTATTTTGCTTATTTTAGACGTGGTTTTTGAAGGCTTTTGGAGACTTAAAAACCCTACCTATATAAAGAAAGTCTTAACCACTTTACCGAGTGTGGGAAACGTAATATTCAGAGCCTCCACATCTTTGTTTCCATCTTCTTTAAGAGATCATCATTGAAGGCTCTATTGATCTCATCTATTCTTTGTTCTTAGTGAACATCTTTCTTTGGTAACCATCATAACACCAAACCTTACCAAATCCTAATCTTCAGAGTTCTGAAGATTGGTCATAGAATTCGTTGTTGGATTTACTATAAGAGGCTTCAGAGGTTCCGGAGAAGGCTACTCAGTGCAGGCTTAAAGAGTTTCCTTAGGTTATTAAAATCGAGATAATTGAGATATGAAATATTTTGTTATTGGTCTTTTAACCATCACTGTAAGTTTATCTTTACAATAAATTCAGGTGGTAACCTATACTCGGAGTGGTTTTTTCTCTACAAAGAGTTTTCCACTTCGTAAATAAATCTGGTGTTATTAATTTATTTTTTGTTGTTTACTTTTAGCACTTTATTTATTATTTAAATTAATAGTGTGGTTTTTTGTTAGACTTAAGGGTGTATGTTCTTAACCATATAAATATTAATATAGGACTTGTCTTAATTAATGTAGTTATATTTTAATTTCTCCAGTTTACCCCTAGATGTACAAGGGTCATAATCATTATCGTAATTTTCAATTGGTATCAGAGCATAACTTCGATCTTTGACCATTTAACTATGAATAAGATTCAACCTATGGATTGTCCCACATTATTTGATAAGAAAAATTATCTTCATTGGAAGGTTTATATGAAAGAGTTCTTAAAAAATCTGGATGAGAGGGTATGGATGTCAATCGAGTATGAGTGGAAAGAACCTATGGTCACTCTAAATAGGGTTTCTACTCCCAATGACAAACTCACATGATCTAAAGAAAAGATTGATGATAGTAATAGGAATAGTAAAGTCATTAATGCTATACACAATATTGTATGTTTCAAAAAGTTTAGGAGAGTCTCCATGTGTGAGGTTACCAAGGATGCGTGGGATATCCTTTAGACTTTTCATGAGAGCACTTTGTCTGTTAAGAACTCCAAACTGAGCTTGCTACAAGATTTTAATTTGCTCATATGAATGAGGATGAAACCTTCGATGAGTTTTACACTGAAATTAATGATATTGTCAATTCCGGTTTTAACTTAGGTGAGAAGATTCTAGTGAATAAGATTGTTTGAAAAATCCTTAATAGCAGTCATTTAATGAGTGGTAGAAAAGAGTATAGAGAAGATAGGGAAAGAAAGCCCCATGTTGTAGATGTCATGGGTGTGAGGGCATTGGGAACATAAGATCTGAGTCTCCCACTTATCTGAAGTCGAGAGGCAAGAAATTCAATAATGCCACTCATAATGATGATGAATCAGAAGATGATCATACGTCTGATGACTCGTCTGAGAAAACATGCAATTACATTGTATTTTCTTCCAGTGTTGTTAATGGGATAAATGTTACTAGTAGTGATATGGATGTTTGTTCAAAGTCATCTCATGATGACTCTAAATATGATGATGATCTTCAAGTAGCTTATACTGAGTTGTATAATGAGAGCTTAGCTACCAAGAAGACTTTTGTTGAGGTCAATAAGAAACTTAAAGAAACTGAACTTGATATGGATGAAGTCCAAGCCAAGTTAGATACGAATATTATTGTTATTGATGATCTCATGGAGAGAAATATATATTTAGTCAATAGAGTCAAATTCTTAGAGGAAAAACTTGAAAAATACTATAACACAGATATCTGTATTTTCTAGTGGGACTAAGAAGCTAGATCACATGTTAGACATTGGTATGTCCCATTGTGAAAAGAAAATATTGAGCTTCATTAAGTCAAGTTGTGACAAGACTTCCTCTTCTAAAATTGTTTTTGCCACAATTCAGCCTAATCATGTTGAACTAACACCTCAATGTGATTTAGGAAAGAATTTTGTTTACCAGAGTCAAGTGATCCCTATAGATATTCCTCATCATGTGAACCAACCTCAACCTAAAGGTTATTTTGGTAAACCTTGTTCTTGTTTTAGGTTTGTACTTGTTTGTCATCACTGTGGCAAATCGAGACATATTAGACATAAATTTTTCTTATTGAACAAATAGTAGAAGAGGTCTAGCAGTGTTCATCCTAGATTTGATTCTTTGAATCTAGCTTGGCAAGTCTCTGCACTTGGCAATTAGACTCACTTTATCAGTGAGAATCTTATGATGTTGACGAGGAATTCTCAAGTGAAAGAGATTCCTAAAAGAATTTGGGTGAGAAAGGAAGATTATTTCCCAAAATCTTCAGAATGGCTTAATCCTAAAAGGATTAATAAGACTGCACTTCAGTGTATCTTTTATTAGATGGTGCATTCATTTTCCTACATTACATTTGCGTGTGCATGTATTTTATTTTATTTTTGCATTGCATTTTTTTGAGTGTGTGTTTTATTTGTGTTATATGTCCATTGGTATATAGGATAAAAATACAGACATAAATTTCATATCCAATTCCGAATAGACGATAATATGATATGTACTCGAGATATAATTTCACATAACTTTGGAAAATAACAAACTGTTTATTATATCTTATATATATACCTCAAGAACCAATCGTTTCGTATGGTCCCTAGGTATTATCCTTATGTAAATATAATATTCTAATTAGCCATAAATTAATTTAGGATTAATACAATGGCAATCATATAACATCTTTCATCTGTTCAATTGCTATCATATACTTTATGCAAAAAGCGATCTCATGATGTATTCTGTGTCAAGACTCTATCTACAATAGGTTGTAGATATAAGTACAAAACTTTGATTTAAATACATATGAATTTGTTCTCAATTGAGGTGATGTCATTAGAGATGATCACATCGCATGAATGTCATATTTTTGTTGTTGTCATGGATCAGTACTTGATACTAATATTTGGGTGACGACTCTCATGTCACAAGAGCACGAACATGGGTAAAACGTGTTACTGAACATGACCAAACGTAACGAATCACATGAGCGACACAACCATACCAGTTTATCACTAGTCATTTGACTTGAGACGTCACGACTGCCATCTACATTGAGACACATCTTTCACTTGTGTATATAGTATCGGGCTAATCATGCGTGGTGAAAGAAGCTTGCTGGCTATGTGTAACACCCCACCAAAGACAAAATGCTACCGGCAAGAGATAGGATTAACATATTGATGAGTAAAAAATATATCAATATTTACCGCCCCTTTGACCTAATATTTTATTTAGTTTCTCAGTTTTTGTGAATATTTTGATGTGTTTTAGTTATTTTGCAGATAAAATAAATTCGGGACTGAATGGAATCAATCAGGATGAAATATGAAACAAATAAGGGCAAAAACTAGACTTGACATTTGAATTTTGGAGGTTGGAAACTTGAAATGGCGTTCTAACGAAGTACAATTTCGGAAAATTTTAACTTTGCGTAATTTTCGTACTTTGGCCATAACTTTCTACTCCGATATGGGATTGAGGTGATTCAAGTTCCAGATTAAAGAAAACTCAAAGATCTACAACTTTGAAGTTCATAATAATTTTGAATTCTAAAGTTTTCATGACCGAAATTGATAACACATCTGCAAGTGAGTTATGTGTAATTAATAAAGTCATTTTCAAAACAAAAACAAATAAAATAAAATAAAAAATAAAAATTGTCAAACTTCCACCAAACATGCTTGAGGATTTGGTGCCATGTTTGGTGGAGAAATTTGTGGAGAAATTGGTGGAGGTAAAATTTTGCCTAAAAATACCAAGCCATTTCATTTGTAAATTTCATACTTTCCGTGGTTTCTTAATAAGGAATTAAGGATTGTATCTTGTATGTTTTATTTAGTAGTTTTGTAATGTATTTTTTTTATACTTTCTTTTATGTTTAGTAGTTAATTTCCGCTGGGGGAAGGGTGACGTGAAACCTTTAATATGATAAGGTAGATTAATCTCACTTAATTTATAATATGGAAATTATAATTTAATAATATGGATTAAAGTTGATACCACCTTAATGGCTGGTTTTATTTATTTGACATAATGTGACACCGCCTTTATGGTCGGTCTTTAGGAGACAGATGATTACCGCCTATATGGCTGGTTTATGAACAAATAATAACACCGCATTTATGGCTGGTTTGACTTAAATGGGTAACACTAACAATTTCTATATTATAATAAAGTGAGATTTCCACATTTGAAATATTAAATATGGATCCCCTAACCCGCAACATTTTGTTTTTATTCTAGGGAAGTGATGAAGCACAATATTCACAAGTTTTATAATTGATTTAATTATTTTATGTGTGATGCTTTGGCTTGTTTATTGAATCTTAAGCTTAATGCTTCTTGTTAACTGGCCATTATAAGATTGATGTGGTAAACTTAATATGAACTTGGAAAATCGATTTTAGGTTTCAGCATTAGATTCAATAACTTACGATCTCACCTTGGGTAAAAGTCTCTTAAGTAGATTTCCTTACAGGAGAGGAATATACCTGTCGGGCGGGGGTAGCCATAACTGGAACTTGAACTTAATGAATTCAGATAACTTGGTTAACATAGGAATATGATTAATTGGGTTATTTTGGGTGTTTGCATCTGACCATCGGAATAGGCTTTTGCATATTTTCGTGTTCCAGGTTAGCAAACCTATTTATTATACATATATAAGAGAATCAATTCATCATTAGAATAATATTGTGTGGAATCATAACCCTAGATGTTTGTGTCTTTTGTTTATTTTCCTTAGTATTTTCTTTTGTGTTTTTATTTATTTATTTATTTAGAAAATTCACATTCAACCAACCGATCAAGCAATCATTCTCTTCTCCCTTTAATTAGATACTTGTAAATAAATAGAATCAATATTTAATAACAACAATAGAAATTAATTCCTCGTGGGATCGATATTTTTATACTACTTGAGCGATACGTGCGTTTGCGTTACATGTGTTTTTACCACAGATCAAGTTTTTGATGCCGTTGCTGGGGACTTATTTTTCTTGAGTTATTAATTTTGAAGCTATATATCTTACTTGTATCTAATTTTATTTACTTTTATTTGTAATTTTTATTTCTTTTATTTTTCAGGTGGTTGAAAATGGATCTTCATTGGGTGATAAAAGAATTACAAACTTTACAAGGTGAAGATACTCCCAAAATCAGGAACAACAATCTGGTTTTATGAGGCCTGTTGTCCAGCCCAACAACTATCCTTGGATGTCAGAGCCATTCAACACAACATTTGCTCAACAGAACTGATGAGTGGTATTTATATCACTTATTCCCACTCATTTGACCTAATATTTTGTATAGTTTCTTGAGTTTTGTGAACGTTTTGATATGTTTTGTGTTATTTTGTAGATAAATAAAGTTTGGAAAGCATTGGAGGCAATTTGGGGCAAAAACGGACAAAATGCGTCAACAGGGATATTTTGGTTTTTAGCGCGTCGCGACGCCAAGACTTCCGCGTCGCGACGTCTAAAATGTGCCGAACAGTGCTAACGTGCGCCGGGTCCACAAATCAGAATCTGAGAAAAGTTTGACTTTGCTAAAAATGCGCCGTGACACGTGTCACCATCACAGCCGATCTGCTAACATGCGCCGTACCACGTGTCAGCATCCTACGGTGCCGACAGTCATCATCGCCACGTGTTCCACGTGTCATTCCATGTCATCAGCCACGTCAGCAAGTCAACAAGTCAACATTGCCACCTCACAGCCACGTCATCATCAGCCAATTAGGAAGTGACACGTGTCGCAATTCTACGGTACCGACAGTCTCTTTCCCACGTGTCGCCACGTCGTCGCCACGTCACCGCCACGTCATCGCCACGTCAGCATCAATTATTGGATATCCTATCCTTATCTGACACGTGGCGGATAAGAATCTCAGCGACCAATCAGAAGCCGCCACGTGTCACAATAATTGAAGCCCAACCACTCTGCCACGTGTCACCTTATCAGCTTATCCAGAATCTTCAAACCAGAGAACCAGAGCGTGCCACGTCGACAAATCTGGCATAGCGACGCTGAGGACCTGGCGTCGCGACGCTGGATCCTACCGAGGCCTATAAATTGAGCTCGAGATTTCAGAATTCAGTGCACCTTCCTCTCTCTTAAATTCTTTCTAAAGAGAGAGTTTCTCTCTCTAGATTCTTTAGTTTTTAGTTTTTTTTTATTTTTAGTTTTTAGTTTTGTAAATAATTTTAATTACGTTTTGTAATAATAGTAATTTAATTTTTACTTTTTACTTTTTACAGTTTTTACTATTTACCATGAGGAGGTAACTTCCCCAGCTAGGGTGAAAGATAATTCTTTTACTGTTACTATTTAGATTAATCTCCCTTAAAAATAATATATTCACTATTTAAAATATTGACTTAAAAAGGATACCGCCAGATTGGTCGGTTGGTAATTCATTTTAATCTGGTTTAAACCTGACTAATAAAGGATACCGCCAGATTGGTCGATTGGTAATTTAATTTTGGTTCCGCCTTTATGGCTGGTTGGACTTAATTTGACTTAATCAGGTTACCGCCTATCTGGCTGGTTGGAGAAAGAATCACAAGTTTATATATTATTTTATGGGAGATATCTAAATTAGTAGTAGTAAAAGTAATTCCTTTTACCTTAGCATTTTATTTTATTTTACTTTTCAGTTTTACTTTATGTCTTTTACTTTTAAGTTGTTACTAGCCCTAGTTATGTGTTAGTTATCTGGGGTTGTGATGAATTCTAATATCACCGGTTTATAAGGGGTTATTTTATAGTTTGGGTAATTTAAAGGTTTACTTATTAAGTCTTAAGCTTAATGCTTCTTGTTGTCTGATCACCAATAAGATTGATGTGGTAAATCTAAAATGAACTAGACATAGGGATTTTAGGTTTCAGCCTTAGACTTAATAGCCCACGATCTTCCTTGAGGATAGATAACCCTTTAATAGATTTCCTTACAGGATAAGAATATACCTTTCGGGCGGGGGTAGCCATAATTGGAACTTAAACTTAATGAATCCGGATAATTTGGTTGACTAGACATATGGTTCAATTGGGTTAAACTGGGTATTTGCGTCTGACCATCGACATAGGCTTTTGCATAATTTAGTGTTCCAGGTTAGTAATCTGATTTATTACACAAACATAAAATAATCACTTCATCTTTTAAAAGATATTAGAAGGATTCACAACCCTAGATCTTTGTGTCTTTTGTTATTTTCCTTAGTATTTTCTTTTGTCTTTTATTTATTTATTTATTTATTTTGTAAAACCACTTTCAACCAATCAAACAATCATTCTTTTCTCCATTTAATTAGATATTTGTAAATAAATAGATTCAACAATTAATAACAACAGTAGGAATTAAGTCCTCGTGGGATCGATATTTTTATACTACTTGAACGATACGTGCGCTTGCGTTATACGTGTGTGTTTACGCCGGTCAAGTTTTTGGCGCCGTTGCCGGGGACTTATATTTCTTGAGTTGTTAATTTTGAAGCTATCTAATTTACTTATATCTAATTTTCTTTATCTTTATCTGTCATTTTTATTTCTTTATTGTATTTTCATGTGATTGAAAAATGGAACACTACTGGGAGATTGAAAGATTACGAGCTTTACAAGAAGATACACCCCACATCTGGGAGCAACAGTCCGGTTTTCTGAGGCCTGTTGTCCAGCCCAACAATTATCACTGGATGCCAGAACCAAGCAATACCACATTTGCTCAACAGAACGAGATGGGGAGATGTATGATATGTGATGGTAACCACCCGAGCGATCAATGTATATACCGTTTAGGGTGGCAGAGCTATCAAGATCCTTCATGGTATGACGAGCCATCACATTTCACAGAACCACATTTTTCATCTTATCCACCATCTACCTATGATTTCCATCAACAATCAGAACCATCAAAGATTCACATGCTCAAAGATTGGCTCGTAGAACGGGAAGCTCAATTAGATGCACAAATTCAGAGACAATCAGAAATCCTTCAAATGATGACAGATCAAGTGAGACAATTAACAGAAAACCAGAACATCATACCTCAAGAACCAGTTTCAGATGACACTGATGAAGCCTTCGAGTACCCAGAGATTCAACAATTAATAACAACAGTAGGAATTAAGTCCTCGTGGGATCGATATTTTTATACTACTTGAACGATACGTGCGCTTGCGTTATACGTGTGTGTTTACGCCGGTCAAGAACGCAATGGGGAGATGTGAGATATGTGATGGTAACCACCCGAGCATAAACCACTACTACAATTCAGGGTGGCAAAACTATCAAAGACCTTCATATAATAAACCATCATATTTCACTGAACCACATTTTCCATCTTATCCACCATCAACCTACGATCTTCAAGGACCAGAACCATCAGTAGGAAGACAGTTGATAAACAGGTTCGAGAAATGAGAAGCTGAATATGATGCAATGTTTCTGGATCACATAAAAACCTTACAGAGGCTGACAAATGAATTGTGATAAATAATCAACAACCAGAAATACATACCTCACGGAACAAATTCAAATGAAACCGACGAAGCCTTCGAGTACCAAGAGTTTCATGAAGACACCTCAACAGAGGAAGAGACTGAGCAGTATCAAGAGCCAGATGTATCAGTTCAGGAGCTCAAACCAGCAGAATCTCAATTTTATATTTATTATTCATTAGACTCTGACGAGGAACAAGAACCAGAGCTGTTTGTACCAACAATAAGTGAGGAAGAAACTCTGCATCCTCAATATTAAGATCTTAGAGCATGCATTGCATTGATGTTTGAAGAAGAGCTACTCGAGCCATTTATACCAACCACAGAGGATAAAGACCTAAAATCAGACATATCTTTACATCCTCAGGTTGATACTTATGGAGCATGCATTTCATAGATGACAGATGAATAGCTGAATGTGGAAATTTTAAAATACATATGTGAAGAAAAGGTGGAGCAAGATGCAAAGCAAATGGAGGAGAAAATGGCTGACCTTATTGAAGATCTCATGCATTCAAGAGAAACATCATTGTTTTGGGGAGTACAAATCAAATACACCCCCATAAGCTTGAAAAAATGGAACTCCCATTCAAAGTCAAGCACCATACGAGACCTCATGATTTTCTTTCTTTCTTTTCAAAAACTACTGGAGCGACAAAGTTTAAAAAGGTGGCACAAGCACTGAATGAGATAAAATTCTTTTTGCCACTTACCGTTGGAAGAGACCCTTCAAAAGCAACGCACATGTGATTGTCTTTAATCGGACGTCTAGAACCACGCTGAAACCTCCTTGACAGATGGACTTCAGTAACGTCTGGCTGAAGACGAAAAATTTAGCGCTAGCAGGGAGGCAACCCATGCAACTTTTATTATTGCAATTTATATTTTATTTTGTGTATACATGTTGTAGAGTTTTTAATTTTATGTGATATTTTTGTAGGGAAAAACACAAACAGATCATTTAAGGCAAATATAGACATGAGGAATGGTGTTTGACAATCACAGATAATGATATTCATTAGTGATGGCTGAGTAAAGAATAGATTCTTGAGACGCATCCTGATGGATTTATATACCAAGCGAGTGGCGTATTGCATACAGAATTCCGTTGCCTTAATAATTGCTTTGATTTGCTTTTCGATTATGATTTCCTTAATTTTCGCCGATAGGATCCAGACTTTTTGACTTTCATGATATATTTTACTATTTAGCTAATAATTGTCATTTGGCACGTACCAGTGCTATTATTACTCACCCCTTTTCAGGATCTATAAATTCACCTCGTCATTGCACTATTGAAAATATCCAGATTTGAGAAAGAAATAAATAAAAAAACGGAAGCAACTTTAAGAAGACGAGTTGTAAATATATGTGTGTTTTGCGGTACTAGTGCTGGTTCTAAACCAGAATTTGTTACAGCAGCACAAGAATTGGGTAGAGTCATAGCTGAAAGATATATGCACCTAGTTTATGGCGGTGGCAATCTTGGACTAATGTGATACATTTCAAGGGCCGTACAGGAAGAAGGAAGTCAAGTTTTGGGAATCATCTCAAAACCTTTGGTAGAGGCATATCTGATAGGACTATCAAACGAAGATGAATGTATTGTGCTATGTATGTCTGAACGACTTGTGGAAATGATTAACCGTGCTGATGCTTTTATTATTTTGCCAGATGGCTTGGGCACGATGGATGAAATTTTTACATTGCTATCTTGGGCGAATTTGAACATACACCAGAAACCAATTGGACTGTTTAACGTTGATGGATTTTATGACTTTCTTTATGTGTTTCTTGCTGATGCCCGAAGAAATGGGTTCGTGTCAAAACCTGTAAAAGATATCCTCTTCACAGCCAGGACTGCATATGATTTAATCGATCAACTTTTAGCCTTTGAACCATAAATTGACCCTATCCTTTCCAAGATTAACTGGTCTGATAACGATCATGGTAAGAAGCGTCGGATAAATCTGGATCTTAACCTTTAATTTTATTTCTAGATGTAAAATTCGCGCTAACCAGGTACTATCTTCTAAACTCTTCTTCTTCTTTTTAAGACATTGGGGACAATGTCTCAATTAGGTTTAGGGTGGGGAATAGTTGACTAGTATCTTGTATTTTTTGTGTTGTTTTTATTTGATTTTTAGTCAAAAATCATCAAAACAAATTCAAAAAAAAATTAAATATATATATATATATATATTTAGTTTTTGTATTTTTAACTTGACTAATCAGGTGGAATTGATGTGAGATAGTTGTGTAAGGAATTTCCACTCCTGAGACGTATCTCAACCTGTTTCGTAACAAGTTAATTTTTGTTTATTTCCTTTTGAATTATTTAATTTGTGAATTCTCCATAAAACTGACTGAATTGGATCTACATATGCTCAGTTGACAGATAGTATCAACATGCATGGTAACATACGGCCATGAGTTGTAATTGAAAAGTCTGTAATATTCAGTGCTCTAGTTTAATTGGAGGAACATCTAAAAAAGCGATGGAATAAAAAAATGTGTATATTAATAAAAAAACATCAGAGATCCGAGTTATTAAGTCCGTATGGGTGTTTTAACACTTAGTGCCATAAAGCCAACTGGTTTGGGAGTCACTGGCCCAAAGCTCGCTACATAGATTGAAGATGCTATATATATAAAAAAAAAAAAAGATATCTGAAATCTGAGTAATTAAGTCTGCAATGGTGTCTTAACACCTAGTGCCCTAAAGCCAACTGGCTTGGGAGTCACTGGCCCAAAGCTCGCAACATGGATTGGAGATATTATAAATAAATAAATAAATAAGATAAAAATAAAAATAAAAATTCCATTGCTAAAAAAGGTGTGAATTCTGATATAACTTTAGGACAAAAATATTACTCTATTTTCAACTAAACTTATGAATATTGTCGGCACAATGATTTGATTAATACTTTTTCGGTTGTGTATATGGAGAATGGTAAAAATAATCAGATAATTTATTTATTTGGTAATTTAGAAAGAAAGAAAACAACTACTAACTTGGATAAGAAGTTTCACATATTTAGTCACTAACTTGTTTATCTTTTTGCATTTGTGTGCATTTGAAGTTTGTGGGTACCGTTACTGTAAGCCCTCACGAGACTACAACTCGTCCATTAGGGACACCTAGGGGTTTAAAGGCTTGTTGTATAAGCTAAATGCAACCGTGATCCCTACGAAAGTGGCTTAGTTTAATTTAGTTTCAGTTTTTTATTTTATTTTATTTTATTGTTTTGCTCGAGGACTAGTAAAATATTAGGTTTGGAGGTGTGATGAGTGGAAATATATCAATATTTACCGCCCCATTTGACCTAATATTTTATTTAGTTTCTCGGTTTTTGTGAACATTTTGATGCGTTTTAGTTTATTTTGCAGATAAAATAAAATCGGGACTCAATGGAATCAATCAGGATGAAATATAGAATAAATAAGGGCAAAAACTAGACTTGACATTTGAATTTTGGAGGTTGGAAACTTGAAATGGCGTTCTAACGAAGTACAATTTCGGAAAATTTCAACTTTTCGTAATTTTTGTACTTTGGCCATAACTTTCTACTTCGATATCGGATTGAGGTGATTCAAGTTTCAGATTAAAGAAGACTCAAAGATCTACAACGTTGAAGTTCATAATAATTTCGAATTCTGAAGTTTTCATGACCGAAATTGATAAAACATCTGCAAGTGGGTTATGTGTAATTATTAAAGTCATTTCAAAACAAAAAGAAATAAAATAAAATAAAAAATAAAAATTGTCAAACTTCCACCAAACATGCTTGCATGTTTGGTGGAGGATTTGGTGTGACCGGTGTTGTCACACGCGTATAACGCAAGCGCATGTATCGTTCAAGTAGTATAAAAAGTATCGATCCCACGAGGACTTAATACCTAAGCTATTAGTTTTATGAGGTCAATGATTACTAGTATCTAATGGATTGATTGTTTGATTGGAATGGTAACTTAAATTTAAAACAAGTAAATAAAATGGCGTGAAAGTTTGTTGAGGAAAAATCAAATTTATTAAACTACCCAGGGTTGTGATTTCTTCCAATATCTTTTTAAAGATGAAGTGGTTATTTCATGTTTGTGTAATATATTGGTTTACTAACCTGGAACACGAAATTCTGCAAAAGCCTATGTCAATGGTCGGATGCAAATATCCAGTGTAACCCAATTAAATCATATGTCTATGTCAATCAAATTACCTGGATTCATTAAGACTAAGTTCCAATTGTGGTTACCCCCGCCCGACAGGTATATGTCTATCATGTAAGGAAATCTATTAAAGGGTTATCTATCCTAAAGGAATATCGTGGGCTATTAAGTCTAGGGTATTAAACCTAAAATTCCTTCGTCAAGTTTATTTTAAGTTTACCAGATCAATCTTATTAGTGGCCAGTTAACAAGACGCATAAAGCTTAAGACTTAATAAGTAAACCTTTATATTACTCAAACTATAAAATAGCCCCTTATAAACCGGTGATATTGGAATTCATCACAATCCCAAATAACGGGCTTAGCTACAACACATATTTACAACTAGTAAAAACTTAAAAATAAAAGACATAAAGTAAAATGTTGAAAAGTAAATGCTAGAAATTAAAAAGGAAAAAGTACAATAAAAGAAAATGCTAGGGTTAAAGGATCTAATTTTATTATTACTATTTTAGATATCTCTCTTAATATAATATATTAATTTGTGTGATATTACCAACCAGCCATATAGGCGGTAACCTGATTAAGTCAAAATAATAATTAATTACCAACCGACCAACCAGACGGTATCCTTGCTTAGTCAAGTTAAAACCAATTTAATATCAATTATCAACCGGCCAATATAACAGTATCCTCATTAAGTCAAGTTTTAAATAGTTATTATATTATAATTAAGGGAGATTAATCAAAATAGCAATAATAAAAGCTTTACCTTTCACCCTAGCAGGGGGAAGTTACCTCTTCATTGGTGAATAATAAAAACTGAAAAAAAGTAAAGAAAGTAAATTACTATTACAAAAAGTAAATAAAATTAATTACAGAACTGAAATTAAACAAACTAGATACAAACTCCTTAGTATTCTCAAGGAATTACAGAGAGGAATGTACATCTGAAACTGAAATTTCGAGCTGAATTTATAGGCATCGACAGGCTTCACGCGTCACGCGTCGCGACGCGCCGTGATTTGCGACGTAGCTTACAGAGGTGACGACACGTGGCACTCAGATTCGCGATAAGGTGACACATGGCAGAGGGCGTCGACAACTCAATGATTGTGCTGACGTGGCAATGACGTGGCGATGTTGATTGTTGGCACCGTGTGATTGTGACACGTGGCATAAGATGATTGGTTGATGATGACGTGGCTGACAAGTGGCAAGCTGACTTGGCATGTGACTGATGTGGATGCCATGTGGCTGACACGTGGATGGCACGTAGGCGACACGTGGCGATGGCAATTATCGGCAGCATGTGATAATGACACGTGGCACGGCGCACATTAGCCGATCTGCTCTGATGTTGACACGTGGTAGGCGCACGTTAGCATCCGACACATGTTAGCAGACTTCTCAAATTGTGACATGTGGCACGGCGCATTTTAGCAGGCGACGCACTTTAGCGGTCGCGACGCAGAAGGCTTGCACGTCGCGATGCGAGAATTTATAATTTTGCCGTTTTGTCCGTTTTTTCACTGTTTTGGCCCTAAATTACTTTCAGAGAGTCCTGAAGCTTTATTTATCTACAAAATAATAAAAAACACATCAAAATATTCACAAAACTCAAGAAACTATACAAAATATTAGGTCAAATGAGTGGGAAATAGTGATACATTTACCACTCATCATGGTGCCATGTTTGGTGGAGAAATTTGTGGAGGCAAAATTTTACCTATAAATATCAAGCCATTTCATTTGTAAATTTTATACTTTCCTTGGTTTCTTAATAATGAATTAAGGATTGTATCTTGTGTGTTTTATTTAGTAGTTTTGTAATGTATTTTTATTTTTATTTTTAGTAATAATAGTTGGTTTGTTTTTACTTTCTTTTATGTTTAGTAGTTAATTTCCGCTGGGGGATGGTGAAAACTTTAATATGATAAGATAGATTAATCTCACTTAATTATAATATGGAAATTGCAATTTCATAATATGGATTAAAGTTGATACCGCCTTAATGGTTGGTTTTATTTATTTGACATAATGTGACACCGCCTATATGGTCGGTCTTTAGGTGACAGATGATTACCGCTTATATGGCTGATTTATGGACAAATAATAACACCGCCTTTATGGTTGGTTTGACTTAAATGGGTAACACTGACAATTTCTATATTATAATAAAGTGAGATTTCTACATTTGAAATATTAAATGTGGATCCCCTAACCCCATCATTTTATTTTTATTCTAGGGAAGTGATGAAGCACAATATTCACGAGTTTTATAATTGATTTAATTATTTTATGTGTGATGTTTTGGCTTGTTTATTAATCTTAAGCTTAATGCTTCTTGTTAACTGGCCATTAATAAGATTGATGTGGTAAACTTAATATGAACTTGGAAAAGTGATTTTAGGTTTCAGTCTTAGATTCAATAGCTCACGATCTCACCTTGGGTAAAAGTCTCTTAGGTAGATTTCCTTACAGGATAGGAATATACATGTCAGGCGGGGGTAGTCATAACTGGAACTTAAACTTAATGAATTCAGATAATTTGGTTAACATAGGAATATAATTAATTGGGTTATTTTGGGTGTTTGAATCTGACCATCGGAAGAGGCTTTTGCATATTTTCGTGTTCCAGGTTAGCAAACCGATTTATTATACATATATAAGAGAATCAATTCATCATTAGAATAATATTATGTAGAATCATAACCCTAGATGTTTGTGTCTTTTGTTTATTTTTTTTAGTATTTTCTTTTGTGTTTTTATTTATTTAGCAAATTCACATTCAACCAACCAATCAAGCAATCATTATCTTCTCCATTTAATTAGATACATGTAAATAAATAGAATCAATATTTAATAACAACAATAGAAATTAAGTCCTCGTGGGATCGATATTTTTATACTACTTGAGCGATACATGCACTTGCGTTACATGTATGTTTACCACCGATCACCTATCTCCATAAGCCTCTAATTTATGGTAATACTTCTTGCTTTTATATACATATTCGATCTAATTACGATTAGATTGAAATTAAATATGATTTAGTGATATGTATATATTAGACAAAGACCTGATAATATATTTTGTAGTGCGCGGTTACAAAGTAGTTTGTAATTGACATTGTGAAGTGACACTACTAGAAGTATATTATCAAATAAAGTTCCTAGTCAAGATTTACTAACACGGCTTGGTTAGTAAAATCTGCTAAGACCAGTACACGTCGTATATCGAGACTTTGTTCGATGGTTTATCCCAATGAACCATGAGTCTGGGGAGACTCGTATAGACGTGTAGGTGTTTATAGTGGATAAACACTGAACGACTCATCGAATATTTCCTAACAGATGGTACACCAACGTCAATCAGAATCTTCTCGGGTTGAGTGAGCATAGTAATCCTTAGACTTGAGATACCATTGTGGATGTATGAGGTATCATCCATACTTTGATGGCAGTCATGCCATCGATCTATTAAGATCAGACCTCCGCATGTTCGTTGGGTGTAGAGTGATCATAATGATATCTTGTGCGTATCAAGATAAGATCTGTCAGTTCTGTGTACAGAGCATAGGTATTCAATGTGCAATTAGCAATCTGTTAAATCCATGGGCCCGTGATACAATGTAAAAGTTAGTTCTGAGTGTTATTAAGAGATTGCTAATAGAATCATCGACGAGATTATACCTATAAAGATTTGACGTTTTATCTATATCTTTGGGATAATCCGAATACCCGTGACAGAGGGATTATACATATACGATGACCTCGACCTGTATGATTCAGCGAGTTTATCCATGGTCGTCATAATTTATGGGTGGGTATATTATGGACACGAAATTGGATTTCGTGACGGATATGCCTGAATCTAGAGAATCTCACTAATGAAACATACTCGTAGAGCACTAGGGCGACTTTTATAAATAATACTGATTATTTATAAGTCGTTTAACGGTTAAATGATAATACATGCGTTTGAGATCTTTCGGCAATTTATTAAATATCAAATTGTGATATTTGACATTTATAATTAATATATGTATTTTGATTATTTAATGTAAATATAATACATATATTAAGATATTTGTATTTAATTATTTGATTATTTAAATGTTAAATAATTAAATTGATTAAATAATAAATATCTTCTTACTTTATTAAAGTAAGTTAGATGGCTTATTTTAATTGGTTGGAATGGCCATTTTTAATTGGTATAAATGGCTTGATTTAAATAGTCCAAGTGTGGTATTTAATAGATAAATACAACATTTTTAATTAAATCATTTTCCAACATTTATTTAATGAAATAAAAAATTGAAAAATGCTTGATATTTTTCTAGGATTTTCGGCCACGTGCTAGAAAATATATAAGCCTTGGTTTTCATTTTTTGTTTCATTATCCAAGAACCCTAAAATCAAATACAAAGTAAGGTTAAGAGAAAAAGAGAAGGAAAAAAACAAAAGCTTAGAATCTTGGTATTTTTGTAAGTTTTTCTTTACTTTCTTCTTCATGAAAAATATTTATATGACTCTAGGCTTCAATATGTGTAGCTTAGATCTTTCTCTACTCCTTTGTGTTTGTATTTTGATGGTTGGGTATTTGGTAGAAAGATGAAAGCATGTATGTTAAAAAGATTGCTTGAAATTAGCTCTTAAGCACTCTTTTAGCCATTTGATGGTGATGTTGTCATTCTAGAGTTTCTTAGCCACTCATAAATGACCTAAAATTGTTCTTGAGTTGTTTCATAGTGGTGAGACTTGTTTGGTATAGTAAGGATTGAATTAAAGTGTTGAATTTTATTAATTTGGTGTTAATTGCCCAAATGGACAATTTTGAGAAATTATGGTTCATAACCCTCTCCAAATTTGGGGATTTTCATATATGTGTTAATTAATTATGTGTATATGATGCATATAAATTTTGGTGTTAATTGGACTTGATATTGAATGGTTTTGAACCAATTTGGACTAAAGTACAATTCTTGGAAACTTGAGGGACCTCTCGGCAATTTTGGAAAAATTGTTTTCTTGAATTACAATTTGTATTTTGACATATATGACATGTATAAATCATTTTGGTAGTGATTGGGAATCACCTAATTATGTATTTGACAAATTAGGACTAAACTGATCAAAATACAAAGTTTAGGGGCATATTCGTAATTTTTGAAAAATATGGAAAATTTTCAGATTTCTATTTTTAATGTATATTTGATATATAAATCATTTTTGTAGTGATTGGAAATCACCTAAGTTTGTTTTGAACAACTTAGGACTAAAATGATGAAAATTGAAAGTTTTGGGGTCTTATGGTAATTTACTGAAATCATGATTTCCGGGTTAAAAGATTTCTATTTTTGAGTATTTAATGATTAAAATAAATAAGTTTATTTTAATTATCCAAGAAAAATTAAAGAAATTGGAAAATTTGATTCTCCCGCATTCTGCTGCGTAACCCAGGTATTTTGCCCAAAACCCCAACAAAATATTATAAAATAAGGGAGATTAATCTAAATTATCATATTAAAAGTTTCATCCTTTACTCAAACAAAAATAAATTACCTACTCGTGCTTTGAATATAAACACACATAGTTTTATTACTAAAAAAGTAAGAAAATACAAGAAAGCTTAAAAATAAAACATACAAGACACTTCTTACAAATTCTTCAAAAGAGAAAATGAAAGAAGCATGAAGAAAATGAGAGGTGAACACCTCTATTTATAGTAGAAGTTCACATCTCTCAATTATTCATTACAACTTTCCAAATCAAATACAAACAACAAACTTTTATTAATTTTTTTTTTTTTTTGACTTTTGATTTTTTTTGTTGATCTTTTACCAAATTTAATCACAATCTACCTAAACTGAATTGTGACATTAATTAATTAATTTAATTAATTAATTTTTTATTTTTTTTTATTTTTTTTTCTAATAATTAAAATTACATGCAGCACACGTGACTTCATCATTCATTTTGACCTTGAAAACATTAGAACTAAAAACTCTTGTGAACATCAATATTGTGGGTCTTTGAGTCTTCTTTCATCTGGAACTGGAATCACCTCAATTAGATATCGGAGTAAAAACCTATGGCCAAAATACGAAAATTGCGCAAAGTTGAAATTTCTGAAATTGTACTCCGTTAGAACGCCATTTCAAGTTTCCAACCTCCAAAATCCAAATGTCAAGTCCATTTTTTCCCTTCTTTGTTCCACATATCGTCCTGATTGATTCTATTGAGTCTCGATTTTATTTTATCTGTAAAATAAACTAAAAACACATCAAAATGTTCAAAAATCTCGAGATACCATACAAAATATTAAGTTAAAGGGACGGTAAATATTGATATATTTTCCGCTTATCACACCCCCAAACCTAACATTATGCCAGTCCTCGAGAAAAACATGTTATGTTCTCCTAGAACATGCCAAAGATCTATTAAGCATAAACATGTGTGAATAATCAAAGTAAATTGCGGAAAAGATACTTACTTTGATCGGTTATTGGATGTGTAGATAACAACAATTTCCAACCTTTGTGTAGTGCTCCAAGCTCTCCTTTGTATGAATGGTTTAGCTCCAAGCTTGATCTTTGAATTCCAAACTCAAGGGGATAGTTTCCCTATCACCTTTGTAGACCCTTTTGTGTGCTAGCAATGGAAGAAATTGCAACAAAATCTTCCCAAGAGAGTAAGCAACTCTCGGCAAAGTGATGAGAGGAGAGGAGATGAGTGTTCTCGGTTTTTCAAGTTGAGAGAGTGATAAGTGTTTCAATTTTTGTTTAATGTATTATTGATTTCAAAAATCAAAATCCATTTACAAAAGTCAAGTTAGTAAAATGTCTATCACAAGTCTAACTTGTGTAAGTTACAAGTTACCAACAAATCCTCACTAACTTCCATCACCAAAAAGTGATGAGATTGACTAGTGATGTGACTTGATGTGGGCCCCACTTTAATTCAAAATCCGAGTTGGACCGCAAAACACATATATGGCTCGGATTCGTTAATTTCGAATTAACGAATTTTTCCGTTGCGACATAATTAAATATTAAAGTCGCTTACGATTTAATTCTAAATTAATTCGTTCGCCCGAATTAAAATCCAATTTTAATTCCGCTATGAAATCTAATTTCATTTAATATATCGAATATATTATTTAATCGATTAATTCCAAATTAATCGTTTTCTCTCTACTATTTGAATTTTATCCCAGATAAATTCTTTCCGCAATTAATCCTAGATTAATTTTCTCTCTCTCATAATTAATCCCAGATTAATTCTGTTCGAGTCAAACGTCATCGGGGAATCTTCGTGAAGCGACCCATGAGATCCCTGGATATGTTGGCAGTAAATCCGGTCGTCAGACTATCCGAATACGTGCGTACCCTGTACCACGTTCTTACCGATTTACAAGACATGGTTGGCTTCTAGCAAAGCATCGTGCCTACCCAATTCTCCAGAAATATTCTTTAAGGAATATATAATCTTTGTCAGACATAGTATACGTAGTATTGCGTATTGCGATCCAGTATCAGATGTCACATGCAAGGTCTGGGGCTGGAATAGTGTATGTCCCGTACGAAGCATATATCGGATCACTAGCAACTAGTCTCTTTAATCGGATAATCATGACCTTGTCATATTATCCCGATAGTTGCAACATAATAGAGTACTAGTTCTGTATCCCTGCGTGATCATCATCTTCATATGACTGAAGTGATATTTCCATCTTGACATCACACCCAATACACTACGATTCTCAATAAACCCAGAAGAGGCGTACACAGAACCTGTTAAAGTCTTGGACGACCAAAACCAAAGCGTACTGATTGTCGCAAGTATTAGCGATGCAAGTCTCAGGTTAAGACCAAATACACCTACCCTGATTCGGATTCCCATAGACACATAGTCATACTACCAATGGGATTCCGAGGGGTCTATCCAGAGCGAAGTTGTTCCTGTACCATCGGTAAACAGAACCTCCTATTACACTTGCATGAGTATCCAATACCCAAATATATGAGAACTATATCGTTACACTTCCATAATGCGCACAAGTGTAATACCAGTCTATTCCGCATTATCGATGTCCAGTCTCGATAATACTATGACTAGAGATATTTAATGATTAAACCTTTAGTGGATTGATATTGTCTCATATCTTATAATCCGGAACTAATCATAAGGACTTTTATTATTTTTGTATTCAAGTAACCTAATTACAAAATGATAAAATGGCAATTTCCTTTGTCACATAGTTAATTTGTACAAAAACCACAATGTCTTTTACAAATAGTGATGTTATGGGTCATAATTGTCCAACAAAACAAACAAAATAAAATGAAATAACTAAGACTAAATTAATCTAATTCACTTTCGTAGGGATCACGATTGCATTTAGCATATGCAACAAGTCTTTAAACCCATAGGAGGGCTTACAACAACGATACCCATAAACGTCAATCAAATGTACAATCAATCACACAAAACTAAATAAAAATAAACAAAAATAAACAAGTGGGTAGTAGAACTAAAAAAAAAAGAAATTCTTATCCAAGTTTGTAATTGTTTTATTTCTTTCTAAATTACTAAATAAGTAGAGTCTCTTATACTTTTTACCATTCTCCATATACACAACCAACAAAATATTAATCAATTCATTGTGCCCACAATATTCAAAAGTATGGTTGAAAAGAGAGTAATATTTTTGTCCTAAAGTTATATTAGAATTCACACTTTTTTGGCAATGAAACTTTCTATGTCTTTTTTTTTATTTACAACATCTTTAATCCTTGTAACGGGCTTTGGGCCAGAGACTCCAAAACCAGTTGGATTTAGGGCACTATGTGTTAAGACACCTTTACAGACTTAATTGCTCGGATCTCAGATGTTAAAAGCTCTACCGTTTGACGTGAATAATCACTGCTTACTGAGGCAAGATGTAACATCCCAAATCCGGGAGATGCTACCGGCAGGGAATAGACCGTACTATCCCACTGAGCCTCTAACTTCTGACAACTGCTATTCTTATCTCATATATATAAACTCATGCATGAGACCATTTCCCAACTCATCAACCATTTATGCATAACACTTTTAATACTAAGTACTCTGTTTAAATACACATTACAATACTGACAATGATTACTATAATGCAATATATGTGTAATATTTGCTATATAACATATATGTTACATGACATTTCCCGACACTGACGGGACTGGACTTTGTCCCTGACTTGACCTGGTGGACCAAATCCCTAGTGACTGCCATCAGTATCAATCCTCTCGAGCTCGTCCTCCAAGAACCTGCAAAACCAAACACTGGGAGTGAGGGTTAGATCGTTTGAATGATCTAAGTGAGTGGACGATTAAAATAGAAACTGATGTGCTACAATGAAAACTCATGGTTATAAAACCGAATCTGTCACCAGAAAAATTTCTTTTTCTGAAAACTCTTTCTTTATCCGAGAACATACTTTTTCAGTGAAACTTTTCTGAAAAGACTTTTCTATCAGTAAAACTCTAAGTTTACCTTTTCCTTCTAAAACTCTTTAGAAAACTATCATTCTGAAAAATGTGTCTCTGAAAACCTTTTCTTTGGAAGTCTGTCACGGAAATCAGTCTTTAAAAACTACTTCTGAAAACTGATCTCTATCTCGAAAACCCGACGTATGGGGGCATTACGTATCGCCGTCCCCCATACGCCTAACTAGAGCCAGGAGTGCAAATCCATGACATTGGGGCGTTACGTATCGCCGTCCCCCAAATCATGACACTACATGTCCCTGAAACTAGTGGTCTTGGGGCATTACGTATCGTCGTCCCCCAAGTCACTGAACTAGAACTGTGGGTGTGAATCTATGCTACCCTCCGAGCTCTAAATCTAGGATCTACGAGCATCTGTCATCCCTAGTCCTGAGCTAGGATATGAGGGGCATTACGTATCGTCGTCCCCATAGTCCTATACATGTGTACATGTCATCCGTCAGTTCCATGTCTATATCAAGTTACATACTAATGTGTACCGGCAATGAATAAGCCATATTATTCCCATGAGCCTCTGTCTCTCGAACTTTACACCACACTACACTATTACTCATTTCTCAATCAAAATATTAAGTATGGGACCAATGCCCACAACTCATCAACATCAAATAAATGACCTCTAACTGACTCTGACTTGACTCTCACTCTATCTCTGACTCGTACTGGTGGACTCCAACCCTAGTGACTGCATCAGTATCCGTCCTCCTGAGCTCGTCCTACGAGAATACCTGCAACCACATAAAACTAGGAGTGGGGGGAGTTAGATCGTCGTATGATCTAAGTGAGTGGACAGAAAACTGAAATACTAATATCAAAATATTTAGTTCTAAAACCAAAGTACTAGAAGAAATCTTTATATGAAATCTCTTTTGTAATACTGCGTCTGAAATCTTCTTTATAAAACTCATCTTTCCGAAAACTGCTTTTGAAGCTCTGGTTTCTAAAAACTATTTCAAAATCTGGTTTCTGAAAACTATTTCTGAAAATCTGATAACTGTAAACTAATCTGTATCTGAAAACCTTGATGTATGGGGGTGTTACGTATCACCGTCCCCCCATACACCTAACTAGAGCCAGAAGTGCAAATCCATGACTTTGGGGCGTTACGTATCGCCATCCCTCAAAACATGCCACTACTGTCCCTAAAACATGTGGTCTTGGGGCGTTACGTATTGCCGTCCCCCGAGCCATAAATTAGAACTAGGGGTGCGGATCTATGCTACCCTTCAAGCTCTGAAACTAGGGTCTATGGGCGTTACGTATCGCCGTCCCCCTAGCCCTGAACTAGGATCTGAGGGTGTTACATATCACCGTCCCGCCAGTCCTCTACATGTGCACATGTCCTATGTCCGTCAATTCCAATCTATCTCAAGTTACATACTGGGGTGGGTTTTTCCCACATGCCCCGAAAAACATAAACTCATGCTTTAAATCTCAAGACTGTATACAATATTTTCTGAAAATTATTTCTTTCTCAATTAAAGCTCAAATCATAACGATTTATGAAAAGACTATAATAATAAAACATTCTATCGCCCTAAAACGTGAAAGTAAATCTGATATGAAAACTTAATAAATAAAACCAGTTTGAGAAAAGAGGTCCACTCACAGATTATAGAATGAGGCCGCGCTTCCCACTTGCTGAAGTCAGCTCTGGTTCCTGCGATATCCTATAATTGATAATTCAATTAGAAAACGAACTAAGGAACGTTTTCCGAATTAATTTAGGTCCATCGATCTGAATACTTTTATTGTTATAACAAGGCGTAACGTACTTATATCATGATGTCATATATATGACAACTGATACGAGGCCCTAAGGGTGGCCTCTAACGCGCTAGAATGTGATTGGATTAATTTAAAAATGGTTTTGGAAAAATTTGTGCCACGCGTCGCGACGTAAGTCCTTGCGCGTCGCGACGCGACCTGGTTTTCCAGGATTCTGCCTTTTCCCCTTCAACTCTAATTCATCCAATGCACAACTCTAACATTCCCGTATTACAAACCAATTCTTAAACATCATATAATACTCAATTCCTCATTAGCTAAATCATCATTTCATCAACAACCAACTTTCAATCAATTACATATACTCCATGTAATTAAATCCAAAACTTTAACTAGTTGGGGGTTTTTCGTTAAAATTCTTCATTGTCTTAAAATCACACAATCATCATCAACATTCATGTTCCAATTTATCCATCTCAAAACACAAGAAAAATATACACTCTCCCCCTCCAACACATTCACACACTCAACCTCAATCCATAATGAATATTACCATAACACTTTCAAAAATACATCCAATAACTAATTCAAGCCAATTTGACAATTCCAACTTCCATGGTGTGAAGGATGCGAATTGGGGCTTTAAACTTCCTTGATCAAAATTGAGAAATACAAGTAGAAGGGAAGTTAGAAACTTACTCGTCATGTGATATGCTTGGAAACATCAACAATCACTCCCAAGATAGCATAAGAGAGAATAAAAGAAGAAGGAAAAAATGAGAAGTCCCCCCCAACTCTCCCTTATGTTTTTGGCACCTTGAGAGGATGAGTGAATAATGCTATATTTATAGAGCAAGGGTTGATTTTTATGTTGTAATTTATTGGCCCACAACTTACCACATCACCCAAATTCTAGTTAATTCTCGAAGTTACTGTAGCAATTGCAGATATTATAATTTTGGACCAGTTGCTGGTCCGAATTTGGAAAACGTTTCAACGTGAAAGTTGTAGATCTCGTTCTTAGCTTTCTGACGATTTAAAATTTATACAAAACGAAGTTTGTATGAGAAAGTTACGGCCCAAATACTATGGGCTTTTCGTAATGGAACATCGTAAAGTTTCGCATCAAAGTTTCGAAGAATTTACCGTTCATCCATAAAGTCGTTCCACGAATATATATATACTTGGACATAATTTTATATTACATAACACTCATCCCATGACGTAACAGTGCTACAGTCAATAATAGTAAAGAGCTCTGGTCGTTACAAATTTTCCCCCCTTAAATAGGATTCGTCCTCGAATCCTCTTTAAAGTTGAGATTTTTTATTAATCACGGACTTAAACTGACTACATACATGTTTCCTTTTATCCACCGTATTATACCACCTCGTCGTTGTTTCATAAGGTTTTTACTGAGTATTCTTGACTACTACTTTTTTTTGGACCTCTAGTTGGGTTCAACAATCACTTGACTTGAACAGGTTCTTAATAGCCGGTACTTTTGACTCTCACTAAAAATATTGATGTCTCTAAACTTGTATTCAACACTCCTTTGCTACACTTATCCAACTTGATCTTAATATTCTTTCTCATCACTTAACTACTTAACTTTCTATATTTTCCTTGCCAAACTTCAACTGCTTAAGAGTTTCTCTCTTCAAGTTCCAATATTTTTGCTTATCCACGGGCTTAGGGCTTCTTAGTTTGCTGACGTTATCTACTATTGACGCTGATACTCGTAATATTTCTACTTAGGTAGTTTTCTAGTGGTCCTCCTTAATTAGCTACAGGTTCAGACTTGATTGTATGCACACTGGTGCCTAAACCACATTCTGGGCTATTAACATCAGTGTTGGTAATTTGGTCATGGCTAAAGCTCATTTCCTTTTTATACTTATTCTCATTGTTACTGTAAATTTGGTTGCTATTCCTTCACTTTGACTCGTGTTCCATTCTTGTATGCATTCTAAGACACATATTCTTTATTGTCTCCCACATTGTAATAATATTATTTTTCTCCTTTCTATTCTGTACCCTTGCCAAATCACTTATTCCTGTGGCTATGGCTATCCCCCAAACTCGCGGAGATTTGGTCAACTTAGACTGAGGTTGGGCACAACATAAAGATTACGTGAACTAAAACATAATAGGTATTTGGTTTCTCTCAAATACTAAAAAAAATCCTTAATGCTTACTTAATATCCTTTCTTATTATTTCTGTACTAAGTTGGTTTCACTTCCACCCCCCTTTTTACTTGCTGGGCCTTTTGTCTTCTCTTCTGTTCTGTGCCTGAAACTTATGTGAACTACATCTATATTTTCTTATTTGAAACATATCATTTTTCACATATTCATGATTCATGTTCAACACTGTTCTCTTATCTCATTGTCACTGCCTTCTTACCTGAAGAATATCTCCTTTCCTTACATACTCATCATTTCATCAAACCTTGGTTTCTTGGAATCTCGGTCATTACTTGTCTACTACTTTATTTCTGTACTACCACATCTTAACAACTTCTTTCCTGACCTTTTACTCATAACTATCTCTTACTTGTTTCGTCCTTAAACTACATCTGAAGGTCTTATGTCTTTGGTTTTCTTTTACTATACTTTGACTTATTCCTAGGAATATATTGAAGTAGCTTTGAAGATCCATTTCTATAATTGTTGTCCAACGAGGGTTGGAAGGGTGGGAACTTATCCTGAGGTCTTCTAATTATGGTGATCTAAATACACATACTTCTCATTTATGAGCCTAGTACTCTCATGAATGTTTATATCTGATATCTTTTCTTACACTAGGGTACTACTGCTGAAAGTGCCTGGTTTGCCTTCTCCAACTTTACTTCTGATCATTTTCAACTATAATAGACACTACCTCTTCTGCAAAATCCTTCTGGACTTATGGTCTTTAAAACATCCCTCATGTTGTCTCTGCACTTCTTCATATTTAGTCTCTATTATTAAATCTTCCAAAGTTGTTACTTTCTCTCTCCGAACGCCGCTAACCTTTCTTTACTATTCTTCCTTAAAGAAACTTACTCTGCTACAAGATTTCTTTTTCGTCTCAGATCCTTGAACCTCTTACACTTTTACCTTCCTGAAGACTCTATTAACTTTTATTGCTTAGGATATCTTTTACTAAATCTTTGGTTGAAGGGATACTCTTTACCCTAGTCTTTCCTTCTTACTACCATGAGACTTTGTATAAGTTGTACACCATATTCCTAAGAATGATTCTTCCTAGTCTTTTCGTACTTCTAAGTCCTTACTTTTTTAAGGGCTCATTAATTCATCGATGACTTCCTAACTTAGCTCAACTTATTGTGGCATCGTACTATTCTATCTCATGCTTTTATCTATATTTCATTGGACTTATCGATTTGGCTGTCTAGCCATCTCGTAATTTACCAAATCTATCAATTACCTTTCTTCACTGTTTCTTTTTTTACTAGGTTCTAAGTTGAGCAAATTCATTCCATGAGAATCTACAATTACGCACTTCTGCTTTACACTTAAGCTTGGTGATTGTAAGAGCCAAATTTGGTCTAAGGGTATAACTGTCTTTCACCTTAAGCCCATCAGCATGTTAGGCCCAAGCCCAAAGAATTATGTATTTGATTACAATTAAAATCATAAAGCATGACCACTTAACCTAACTCTAGCACTAATCCCCACCACTCCACTTAACCTAACTCTAGCACTAATCTTCACTTACTCCAAAAACCATTACCAAATACACCAAACCTCAGATCATGTTTTATCTATAAATATGAAAAGAATACAGGAAGAATGAATTCAAGTCACATTTCTCTCACCCTAATACTTCATGCTCTCGATCCTTAATCCCCTCATATATTACACGGCTCTCACGGCCAAACAAAGGAAGTAGAGGTAATATTCAACATTGCTTTCCCATTTTACATTTTATTTCCTGCCACTGACTTGGGCGTCGGAGTGTACCCGGTATCCACCACACCGGTGGTAGCCTACTCACGTCCACTCTACTTTGTTTTTTGCAGGATTGCTAGTGCCCAACTTACAAATTCTGATTGAGGACCTCGGCCGAAATCCAGCGTCCACAATTTGGCGCCCACCGTGGGGCCCTAGCAATAATTTGCAGACAAAGTCTTTTCACCAAACAGTCGCTACTTAGTCAATCATGACTTCAAGCAATGAACAAACACCTGATCCAGTGGCATCACAATTGGCCATGCTACAAGACAGATTAAAAGCTTTAGAAGAAGAGAATTTTACCTTTCGTAGTTCCAACATGAACCTCCAAAAACAATTGGAACTTCTTTCATCACCCACTCAGCTTCCCAATACATCAGAACAACACAACAACCGGATCACTCCAGCTAATCTTCAAGGAGCATTTGACGAAACAACAGACGACATTCCTTCAAATGATGTGAACCAAAGGAACTTACCAAGTTCACCAGTCAACCAAGCCCAGCAAATTGTCGTCACAATGAGAAAGGAAATGAAAGAAATTTAAAGAAGCTATTATGTCCAGTCTACCAGGGGTGAAACTCTCAATGAAGAAGAGTAGAGCTGGAACCATTTCAGATACCCCTTTCATTGAGACGATAACATCTGTTGAGCTACCACGGAAGTTCAGCCCACCAGACATGAAATTATACGATGGATCTACTGACCCAGACGACCATGTCATTCATTATAAATACAAAATGATGTCAACAGGCTTAGCTCTCATCAATGGGAAGCTGGAATGTGCCGAGGATTTGGAGAAACTTTGGGCGGTCCAGCTCTTACATGGTTCATCAACCTACCATACAGATCCGTCAAATCTTATCAACAATTAGCAGACAAATTTGTTGAACATTTCGCCAGCTCTTGCAAACTTGAAAAAACTACTGATGATCTTAGTGGCATCCTACAACGGGGGGGGAGAATCATTACGAAGCTATGTTGCTCGATTCAACAAAGAAAGAATAACAATCCCAGACCTTCATCAACCAACAGCTGTGGAGGCTTTCAGGAACGGATTACTTTGTGAAAGTGGACTCTACAAAAAGCTGACTAAGTTTCGATGCTACACGATGGACCAGGTCATGGCTCGAGCCCAAGTCGAAATCAGGTGGGAATAAGATAAAAGGAATAAAAGGAAAGACATTTCCTCCAGCATGCAGAACGAAAAGAAAGCACAGCCCATTCTACCAAATGTCATAAAGAATTTACAAATATGATGCCCAAAGCGTCATTCGGAGAGAAATGGAACCACCCAAGGAGAGAATATCAGCCCCACCAAAAAGGTTTTGATCAAAGACCTCCATCATACATAGCTCGAGAACAAATCCAATGGAAAAACCCAGACTCCAGACTACAATTTTTCTATCTCCCGGGGAGAGTTAGTCTTGGTACTTAAAAAGATGGGAATGAAGTAAAGTGGCGTAAAGTGGCCACCACGCAACAGAAAAGTTTCAAAATAAAGACACAAACAAATGGTGTGAATTCCATCGAGACTACGGCCATACCACAGCTGAATGTGTAGCATTAAGGTTGGAAGTACTTGAATTGTTGAACAAAGGTTTTTTAAGGGATCTACTTACAGAGAAGGGACAAGCCACCTTAGCTCAGAGGAACGAGAAGGATGGACATGGGGAAACACCAATTCAACCTCCACCAATTGATAACACAGTGAATCTCATTTCAGGAGGATCAGAGATTAGTGGAGTATCATATTCATCAGCCAAACGACATTCCAGAGCAATTGTATCAAGCCTTCAACATCCACGACGTCTCTAGAAAAAATGTTTACAAATCTAATAATGGAGTTTCCAGACGACATCAACTCTGGTAGCATGAACCCTCATCATGACGCCTTAGTAATCTCTCTACAGGTGGCAAATTTTATGATCAAACGAGTTCTGGTAGATACAGGATCATCAGCCAACATCATCTTTACAACAGCTTTGGCAGACATGGGAGCTGAATTAGAAAAAGTTAACAAAAGAACGACTGTGTTGATTGGATCAGTGGTGAACAAAAATTTACTTTGGGAGAAATAAGCCTTCCAGTCTACGCAGGGGGAATCAACAAAATGACAACCTTCCTAGTCCTAGATTGTCCTTCAGCCTACAACCTAATTATTGGGAGGCCATGGATTCATGAAATGGAGGGCAGTATCGTCCACCTATCATCAAACTCTAAAATTTCCTACAAAGTGGGGGATTCAAGAGATAAGGGGAGATAGAGTTGCTTCCAGAGGGTGCTACCAAACAACAATGAAGGCAAAGGTCCATTCAGCATAGCAATTACAGAACGAACCTCATTCGCAGGAGCCCACACTTCCAAATATTGAAGAATTGGATGAGGTTCAAATCCATGACAAATATGCAGACCATAAAACTCAAATTGGAGCAAATCTAGATCCCAGACTTCGGGCAGACTTAAGTGAATTTTTGCGAAAACGACATGACCAATTCGCTTGGTCGCATGAAGACATGACTGGGATTGATCCCAGCTTGATTACTCATCAACTCCATGTGGATCCAGACTACCCTCCAATCAGACAGAAAAGAAGGAAGTTTGCCCCAGAGAGAAACCAGATCATTGATGAAGAAATCCAAAATTGTTGCAAAATGGTGCCATTAAAGAAGTTCAATTCCCAGCCTGGTTAGCCAATGTGGTGGTAGTACGAAAGAAAAATGGAAAATGGAGAGTTTGTATCGACTTCACAGATCTGAACAAAGCATGCCCAAAAGATTCATTCCCATTGCCTCATATTGATCAAATGGTTGATGCTACAGCCGGACACGAATTGCTAAGTTTTATGGATGCATATTCTGGGTACAATCAAATCCTTATGCATCCAGGCGACCAAGAGAAAACAGCTTTCATGACCAATAGGGGAATTTTTTGTTACAAAGTAATGCCCTTTGGTCTCAAAAATGCAGGTGCCACATATCAAAGAATGGTCAATAAAAGTTCTCACAACAGATTGGAAAAACGATGGAGGTGTATGTAGACGACCATGTTGGTGAAATCATCAAAATCTGATCAGCATCTGCAACACCTGGAAGAAGCATTCAAGGTGATGAATAGGTTATGGGATGAAATTGAATCCAAACAAAATGTGCATTTGGAGTAGCTTCTGGGAAATTCCTGGGATATGTCGTTACACAACGAGGGATTGAGGCAAATCCAGATCAAATCAGGTCTATACTTGAAATTCCATCTCCAACCTGCCCAAAGGAAGTCATGCGACTAGCAGGGAGAATTGCGGCGTTGAACAGATTCATCTCCAAGTCGACAGACAAAAGTTTTATGTTCTTTTCAGCCATCAAAAAGACCAAAAACTTTGAATGGACTCCCGCCTGCGAACAAGCTCTGAAAGAGCTGAAGCAGTACTTAACCACACCACCATTGTTGTCAAAACCACTCGACAACGAAAGGTTATTTTATACTTGGGAGTGTCAGACCAAGCAGTAAGCGCTGTTTTGATTCAAGAAGAGAACGGCACCCAACTTCCAGTCTACTATGTAAGCAAAGCATTACTTGATGCGGAGTCACGTTATTTGCATTTGGAGAAATTGGTACTAGCCTTGGTAATGTCTGCCAGGAAGCTACGACCATACTTTCAAGGGCATCCTATCACAGTTTACTCGGAGTACCCCTGAGGAGCATACTACACAAGCCAGAATTGACTGGGAGATTAACAAAATGGGCTGTCGAATTGGGAGAACACGACATCACTTACCAGCCCAGAACAGCGATCAAATCTCAAGCCTTGGCTGACTTTGTAGCAGATTTCAGTCCAACTCAGAATCCCTTGGAAGGTACCGAAGTCAATTCAATCCAATCAAATTCACTTTGGAAACTTTCAGTCGACGGTTCTAGCAATAAGAAAGGGTGTTGCCTTGGCATAGTGATCACTACTCCTGATGGGGATATACTACAAAAGCAATCAAATGTGGATTCCGAGTTACAAACAATGAAGCAGAATATGAAGCTTTGATTGCAGGAATCAGCTTGGTCAAAGAGCTTGGGGGACGAAGAATCGAAGTGAAATCAGACTCCCAATTGATAGTGAATCAGCTCCAAGGTTCATATCAGGCACGAGACCCTCAAATGTTATCCTACTTGCAGAAAGTTAAAGAAGTCCAGGCGACCTTTCAAGAATTCAACATATCTCAGGTGTCAAGAAGTGAAAACACTCAGGCGGACGCGTTGGCTACCCTCGGGTCGACCATGCATGGAGACAAACTACAATCAATTCCAGTAGTGTATTTAAATTGGCCATCAAATTGGAAGGAGAACAAAGAAATCAACACCATCACTTCAGACGACTCGTGGATGACACCAATCATGAAATACTTGCAAGATGGACTGCTTCCAGAAGAAAGAAATGAAGCAAGAAGGATTCAAGGCAAGCGGCAAGATTCACCATTTTTGATGGACATCTATTGAAAAGGTCATTCTCTGGACCCTACTTGAAATGTCTTACTCATGATCAAGCACAACATGTACTATCAGACTTGCACGAAGGAGAATGCGGAAATCATTCTGGAGGACGAAGCCTTGCCTCACGCGCCCCATTCGACTGGGTATTATTGGCCAACTATGAGAATTGATTCGGTCACTTACACGAAGAAGTGTGAAAAGTGTCAGAGATTCGCTCCTATTCCAAATCTTCCACCAGAAAAAGTTGAATCCTATCCTATCCCCATGGCCGTTCATGAAGTGGGGTATGGATATTGTAGGGAAGCTACCAATCGCCCCTGGACAAAGAGTCTACATGCTAGTCTTGACAGATTATTTTTCAAAGTGGATTGAAGCAGACTCCTTTGCCAAAATACGAGATAAAGAAGTTCAAACATTTTTCTGGAAAAACATCATATGTCGTTTCGGCATTCCCAAGGAGATTGTAACAGATAATGGCTCCCAGTTTATTAGCCGACATTTTCAAGACTTCTGTAAAAATTGGGGGATCAAGTTCAAGTTTTTTTCAACCCCACGCTTTCCACAAGCTAATGGGCAAGCCGAGTCTTCCAACAAGACACTTTTGAATACTTTGAAGAAAAGATTGTAGAAGGCGAAAGGATCATGGGCAGACGAGCTTCCTGGAGTATTGTGGTCCTACAGAACGACCATCCGTTCTTCGACTGGAGAAACTCCTTTCTCTTTGGCATTTGGAACAGAGGCAGTAATTCCAATCGAAGAAACCATTCCTTCTTTACGCTACCAGTACGCTAATGATGACGCAAATCAGCAGTTGATGTATATGAATCTAGACACAATCGACGAAAACGAGAAAAGGCGACCATACGACTAGCGTCTTATCGACAAAGAATGGCGAGATATTTCAACAAAAATGTCAGAAGTCGAACATTCAAAAAAGGGGATTGGGTACTACGAAAAGTTTTTCAAAACACAAAAGAAGTCGGAGAAGGAAAGTTGGGACCAAATGGGAGGGGCCATACATCATCACAAGAGTTATTGGACACGGAGCCTACAAATTACAAAACATTGAGGGGAGACCAATTCACAATAGTTGGAATGCAATTCACCTTAAGCAATTTCACCGGTAATTTATGCGTGGCATTTATTTATATTTTATGGTTCAGAGTAATTTTCAAATTAATGTATTGTGTGATTCGACTTAAAGACAAATTTCATTTGAAATATCATCCCAAAATATCATTAATTCATTAAAATTTGTTCTACAAAGAAGTTACATTAAAATACAAAAGATTCAAATTTCGGAGTGGCTTCTTCTTGAATGCATTCAGCAGCAACTTCAGGTGCAGGAATTTCTTGAACTTGTGTAGTCGGCTCGATTTCCACTCGACTAAGTTCTTCATTCTTATTATCCGTTTCTGAACTTCAGGCCACCCCCTCGCCATCAATAACTTCTTTTTCTGCCACTTTCGAGTCGACCTCTTCGCCTTTCTCTTCCACATCACCCTCGTCTGAAAAAGAAACTCCTGCCATATAATGATCATACGCTGAATCCATTTCTTTGGTCCCAAGCTCCTGTCTTTCCTTCAAGGAAATCCTTCATCAGATGGCTGCGTTTTCATTCATTGATTCAAGAGCGATCCCTTCAAGATTCTCAAGTAATTCTTCATTCGCTCTTCTTCACATTCTCGAACGCATCCTTATAGCCTTCAATTGTAACTCCAGAAGTCTCCTTTTCCATCTGAAGTGTTGCCTTCACTTCCTTCAACTCCTTCTCCAATTCAGCATTTCTTTTTTCAAGCGACTTCTTTTGGACCACTTCCTTTTTCATAGCTGCAAATGATTTATCCATCTCCTCTGTTTTCTTAAGAGTCGATTCGACATATCGCTGCATATGTAGACGCACTGCACTCATGCCTGGAAAAAGGATTGATTAGATCCATTCTACAAATTATTAAGAAATTTCTATCTACTTTCTTACTTGGTAATTAAAGCCGCAGCCTTTTTCATCGACTCGACGGGCCAATCTTGGATAACCTCTGTTCATCCTCCTCCAGCAATAGCTTCTTAATAAAAGGGTCAAGGCTTGATGGATCCGAATTGCAGTCGACCCTGATGGAATCCTGACAACTATATATCGATTTCATCCGCCTTCCTTTTCCCCCTTTGACAACTATTTCGGTCGACTCCCTTATGCTTTGGAGTTCCAGTCGACGATACCAATTGTGGTTCTGGAACCTCCACTTCTGGCTCTTTATCTGAGCTTCATAGCTTTTTTCGGCTCATCAACTCATCGATTGATGCTACTTTTATTGCCTCGACGCCATGTCCTCTGCGCATAAAATTCTTTTGGAGTTAATGTCTTTATAAACCACACCTTTCCGTACAGTGCTCGAATCGCGACCGAGTACAGTAGATGACTTCCAAAGTTTTTAGAAAGTGCCAAAGGGGTAGATATACCTTCTGATTCGAAGATTTCTTCCCACTGTAAAGTTGCTCTTAATCTCTGCTCTACCAAGATTACTCCCAATCTCTTTGTTTCGACCGGTAGATCAAGAAGAGCTTTAGTATTCGACAAATGAGAGGTGTTTTGTCGAATAAACTGTTTCGAAAAGGACCTGCATAATAAACAATCCATGCATTAGTTTCATACGACAATAATATTGATAAATTATCAATTAATAGAAGAATTTGATACTCACTAAATACACCCCAATATTCTGAAACTCGACCCATTCCAGTCGACCCAAAGATACCCTCATTTTTCACAAAGAAGTACTCTGATTGCCAATTACCCCTATCGTTTGTTGGAAGCCCCATAATTATTTGTTCCCTCTTACGACGAAGATACAAAGTATATCTCCATTCTCAGTAAGATGCTCTTTGAGGTAGTATGAATATAAAACATCCTTCACCCTCAAATAATAACCCTGTTCGAATGCTAAGCATTCAATCGACATTAGAATCCTCCAAGCATTCGGCATTAGTTGTGAAGGAGCAATCCCGTAATGATCCAAGATTTCCCAAGCTAACCTCGGAATAGGGAATCTAAGCCCATTAGAAAACGGTACTACATAAAAACCCACCCAACCAGGAATTTTATAATCAATCCTTTCAGACGGCAAAGGCACCCTCAGTTCCATTGTTCTAGGAAATCTATACTTAATCCTAATTTCCATTAGCAGGGTAGCCGTCATTCGACTAGCTGGGTTCTTGGAGAGTATATGGTAGGCTCACTTGTGCTCACCCCTCCACTAATTCCTCGACAGCTGCCAATGATCTAATAGGATTGCCGTCAACGGAACTTCATGCGACATAACGGTTACAGGTCCTTCCTCAAAAAACTCTTGACGCGACATTCCCTTAATGATTTTTCTTCTGTGATTCACTCGATGATGATCCTACGAATGTATCGATCTGTTCTCCTAAACTTTCTAAAGAGTCTCCACTCGACACATTCTATTCGGCGAGTCTACAAACAAATAATTTCTAAGGTTTGGGTTCCTTAAAGATCAAATCCTATCCTATCTCCAAACACAAATCCTCCAAATAGAGTATGATTCTAAAGATCAAACAACCTAATTTAGCTAAGAACAGATTGAAGCTACTCTACGAACATTCAAAGCAAATGAAGAACGCGAAGAGAGTGAAAGAAGTACCTTGGAGCCTTGAAGTCTCTCCCAAATCGATTGATCTTGTGAAATGAAACAAATGAACCCATCAAGCCACTCTTATACTACTTCTTTTGGCGGTTTATTTCCCGCCATGAAACTCCTCGTTATTTGCGCTAGGTTTTACTCCGTTAAACGACACGTGGAAGATCTATGAAATATTTAGCAAAACCCGGTGCAGATAGTACACTCGACAAATGGTGGTTCAGTCGACAAAGGGACATTCCCATGAAACTCATGTCCAGTCAAATGAACTCCTGAAGCTGTGTTTGGTTCAGTCGACAAAGGGACATTCCCATGACTCATGTGGAGTCAAGTGACTCCTGAACCTATGTTTGGTTCAGTCGACAAAGGGACATTCCCCTGGACTCTGTGGAGTCAAGTGAACTCCTGAACCTATGTTTGGTTCAGTCGACAAGGGACATTCCCATGGACTCATGTCGAGTCAAATGAACTCCTGAACCACCGTTTGGTTCAGTCGACAAGGGACATTCCCCTGGACTCATGTCGAGTCAAATTGGACTCCTGAACCACCGTTTGGTTCAGTCGACAAGGGACATTCCCGTGGACTCATGTCGAGTCAAGTAAACTCCTGAACCACCGTTTGGTTCAGTCGACAAGGGACATTCCCCTGGACTCATGTCGAGTCAAATTGGACTCCTGAACCACCGTTTGGTTCAGTCGACAAGGGACATTCCCCTGGACTCATGTCGAGTCAAATTGGACTCCTGAACCACCGTTTGGTTCAGTCGACAAGGGACATTCCCCTGGACTCATGTCGAGTCAAGTAAACTCCTGAACCACCGTTTGGTTCAGTCGACAAGGGACATTCCCATGGACTCATGTCGAGTCAAATTGAACTCCTGAACCACCGTTTGGTTCAGTCGACAAGGGACATTCCCCTGGACTCATGTCGAGTCAAATTGGACTCCTGAACCACCGTTGGTTCAGTCGACAAGGGACATTCCCGTGGACTCATGTCGAGTCAAGTAAACTCCTGAACCACCGTTTGGTTCAGTCGACAAAGGACATTCTCCTGGACTCATGTCGAGTCAAATTAAAATCCTGAACCACCGTTTGTTCAGTCGACAAAGGACATTCTCCTGGACTCATGTCGAGTCAAATTGGACTCCTGAACCACCATTTGGTTCAGTCGACAAGGGACATTCCCCTGGACTCATGTCGAGTCAAATTGGATTCCTGAACCACCGTTTGGTTTAGTCGACAAAGGACATTCCCCTGGACTCATGTCGAGTCAAGTAAATTCCTGAACCACCGTTTGGTTCAGTCGACATGGACATTCCCCTGGACTCATGTCGAGTCAAGTAAACTCCTGAACCACCGTTTGGTTCAGTCGACAAGGGACATTCCCCTGGACTCATGTCGAGTCAAATTGGACTCCTGAACCACCGTTTGGTTCAGTCGACAAAGGACATTCCCCTGGACTTATGTCGAGTCAAATTGGACTCCTGAACCACCGTTTGGTTCAGTTGACAAGGGACATTCCCCTGGACTCATGTCGAGTCAAATTGGACTCCTGAACCACCGTTTGGTTCAGTCGACAAAGGACATTCCCCTGGACTTATGTCGAGTCAAATTGGACTCCTGAACCACCGTTTGGTTCAGTTGACAAAGGACATTCCCCTGGACTCATGTCGAGTCAAATTGGACTCCTGAACCACCGTTTGGTTCAGTCGATAAGGGACATTCCCCATGACTCTTGTCGAGTCAAGCGGGACTCCTAAATATACATTCAGTTCAGTTGACCAGAGAATATTCCCCATTACTTATGTCGAGTCAAATGTATCCATGGATTTTCAAAACTGATCATACGACCAAGAACCAATACCATAAGTCAAGTCAAATCAGAATGACTAAAGACTTCGTCTGCCCAGATGATACACGCGATATTTTCCAAAAAACCCACATTTTGCATAAAGCTCTATAAAACAATCCAACAGAAGGTGATACATTCTTGTCACGTGCTTTTGTGATTAGTATCATTCGACACAAACGTATATACTCTCTAAGACAAAATTTCTTTGACTTAGAGAGTAAGGGACAAACTGTAAGAGCCAAATTTGGTCTAAGGGTATAACTGTCTTTCACCTTAAGCCCATCAGCATGTTAGGCCCAAGCCCAAAGAATTATGTATTTGATTACAATTAAAATCATAAAGCATGACCACTTAACCTAACTCTAGCACTAATCCCCACCACTCCACTTAACCTAACTCTAGCACTAATCTTCACTTACTCCAAAAACCATTACCAAATACACCAAACCTCAGATCATGTTTTATCTATAAATATGAAAAGAATACAGGAAAATGAATTCAAGTCACATTTCTCTCACCCTAATACTTCATGCTCTCGATCCTTAATCCCCTCATATATTACACGCGCTCTCACGGCCAACAAAGGAAGTAGAGGTAATATTCAACCTTGCTTTCCCATTTTACAAACTTATTTCCTGCCACTGACTTGGGCGTCGGAGTGTACCCGGTATCCACCACACCGGTGGTAGCCTACTCCCGTCCACTCTACTTTGTTTTTTGCAGGATTGCTAGTGCCCAACTTACAAATTCTGATTGAGGACCTCGGCCGAAATCCAGCGTCCACAGTGATGCTCAGGTTATGTATCTATAGGTTTACTAAAATCGAGGTTTCTATAAGAAGTGGTCATCGTTCGATCTGTAGGGACCTAGTCGACTACCCCACGTCCTAGGGTCATATTGAATTTCCTCATCACCTCACGCATACCCCTTACTATTCATATATCTTGTTTCTTTGCCCTCTGTCTTCCTACTGAGACTAGCGGTGGATCATTCTTCTATCTACTTCTTAGATCTCCACTTCCTGTCCTTGGTATAAACCTCGATTTGGTCACTTTATTCTATTGTCCATATTGGTACTCTTACCACTTCCTAAGTATCTCCAATTTCATCGGTCTATTCTTATATTCTTCTATGGATTCCTACTTATTTGGGCTTATTTGTGGGTTCTACGACATTTGGTCTATCTTGTGGACTCCTACTAGTCTCGGAAACCTTGTGCTGACGTGTCTAAATCTTTGGGTTATACTGGATTATCTCCTTTATATCTTTGAAAACTTCTTTAACCTTTTAATGGTTAATCTGCCTTTCAAAGTCTTTTCATCTTTTAGGATAAACTCCCATTGGGTTTCTTACAGTTGCATATAACTATGTTGGTAGGAACTGCTTTATATCTCGTCGGTTCTTTTCCTATGTCTCGATGGTTTTCTATATCCTTATTATATTATTCTATGTCCTGATAGAGTCTATTGCTCATGTAGGGTAGATATGAGATAGGCTCCGCCAGAACAGCTTTCTTAACTGGCATCCTTAAGCGGCGGTAGACTAGGTAGCTTAGGATCTTATCTCCATTGGATTACTTGGGATACGGTAACTAATCGTTTCCGCTTATGACCTTTTCTTGCTTTCTTATGTACCTGGGTCTGGATTTTGGGATCTGGAGTTCTCTAGATCTTTTCTGACATCTTTTATCTGTTGGTACTTCCTAGGCTAGCCTCGATCTCTCGCTTCTTTTATCTTTCTGTCTATTTCTCGTTATTTGGGGAACTTACTATCTATAAGAAGTACTTGAAGAATATTAGTTCGGCTTGAAGGAATGTTCTGAAGAGGGGATGGATCTTACATCTTCTAGGCACTCTATTACTTGTTCGGGCATTTTCTATTCTCTTTCTATTGCCCAGGGTAGATATCCTCAAAATTTCAATGCCTTATTCCATCTCTTTACTTTTCTTTATCTTTGTCTACCTATACTCTTATGCATCGTTCTTTACTTTCTTATAGCTTTCCTTTCTCACTCCCTTGGTAACTTTTCTTAAAATCCTACTGTCCGGTTTCATAGCTCGTTGTACCTCTGGTAATCGGTCAGAATAATTTCAGGAAAAATTCTTAACGTTTATCTAGAATGTTGTCGTTCTCGTAAGGAATATTATTCGAATAGTCTAAGAAGGTTTACTAACCTGTCTATAGAACTTTGATGACGTACTCGAGGATCGGATACTGGAGAGGTAGTGCCCCGCATATAAGTATCTCGGACATACTATGTATACAAGACCCCAGTACTCTACCCAATGCAGTCACTGACTCCCTAGACCATGCTCTGATACCATCTTTGTAACATCCTCAATCCGGGAGATGTTACCGGTAGAGAATAGGCCATATTATTCCCCTTAGCCTCTGTCTCTCGAACTTTACACCACACTATACTATTACTCATTTCTCAATCAAAATATTAAGTATGAGACCAATGCCTACAACTCATCAACATCAAATACTTACTCAATAATCATAACGGTAAAATTATTAACATTTGCTTACAATGACTTTCACTTTACTCAAGACTAATACATGACCTCTAAGTGACTCTGACTTGACTCTCACTCTATCTCTGACTCGTACCGGTGGACTCCAACCATAGTGACTGCATCAGTATCCGTCCTTCCGAGCTCGTCCTCCAAGAATACCTGCAACCAAAAAAAATTGGGAGTGGTTGGAGTTAGATCGTCATACGATCTAAGTGAGTGGAAAGAAAACTGAAATACTAATATCAAAACATTTAGTTTTAAAACCAAAGTAATAGACGAAATCTTTATATGAAATCTCTTTTGTAATACTGCGTTTGAAATCTTCTTTATAAAACTCATCTTTTCAGAAACTGCTTTTGAAACTCTGGTTTCTAAAAACTATTTCAAAATCTGGTTTTTGAAAACTGTTTCTGAAAATCTGATTACTGTAAACTAATTTGTATCTGAAAACATTGACGTATGGGGGTGTTACGTATCGTTGTCCCCCCATACGCCTAACTAGAGCCAGAAGTGCAAATCCATGACTTTGGGGCGTTACGTATCACCGTCCCCCAAAGCATGCTACTACTGTCCCTAAAACTGGTGGTCTTGGGGCGTTATGTATTGTCGTCCCCCAAGCCACAAACTAGAACTGGGGGTGTGGATCTATGCTACCCTCCAAGCTCTGAAACTATGGTCTATGGGCGTTATATATCGCCGTCCCCCTACCCCTGAACTAGGATCTGGAGGCGTTATGTATCTTCGTCCCCCTAGTCCTCTACATGTGCACATGTCATCTGTCCGTCAATTCCAAGCTATCTCAAGTTACATACTGGGGTGGGTTTTCCCCCATGCCCCGAAAAACATAAAATCATGCTTTAAATCTCAAGACTGTATAAAAAATTTTCTGAAAATCATTTCTTTCTCAATTAAAGCTCAAATTATAACGATTTATGAAAAGACTGTAATAATAAAATATTCTATCACCCTAAAACGTGAAAGTAAATCTGATATCAAAACTTAATAAATAAAACCAGTTTGAGAAAAGAGGTCCACTCACAGATTATAGAATGAGGTCGCGCTTCCCATTTGCTGAAGAAAGCTCTGGTTCATGCGATATCCTATAATTGATAATTCGATTAGAAATCGAACTAAGGAACGTTTTCCGAATTAATTTAGGTCTCTCGATCCGAATACTTTTATTATTATAACAAGGCGTAACGTACTTATATCATGATGTCATATATATACCAACTGATACGAGGCCCTAAGGGTGGCCTCTAATGCGCTAGAATGGGACTGGATTAATCTAAAAACGGTTTTGGAAAAATTTGTGCCACGCGTCGCGACGTGACCTGATTTTCTAGGATTCTGCCTTTTCTCCTTCAACTTTAATTCATCCAATGCACAACTCTAACATTCCCTTATTATAAACCAATGCTTAAACATCATATAATACTCAATTCATCATAAGCTAAATCATCATTTCATCAACAACCAACTTTCAATCAATTACATATACTCCATGTAATTAAATCCAAAACCTTAACAAGTTTGGGGTTTTTCTTTAAAATTCTTCATTGTCTTAAAATCACATAATCATCATCAACATTCATGTGCCAATTTATCCATCTCAAAATACAAGAAACATATACACTCTCCCCCTCCAACACATTAACACACTCAACCTCAATCCATAATGAATATTACCATAACACTTTCAAAAATGCATCCAATAACTAATTCAAGCCAATTTGACAATTCCAACTTCCATGGTTTGAAGGATGCGAATTGGGGCTTTAAACTTCCTTGATCAAAATTGATAAATACAAGTAGAAGGGAAGTTAGAAACTTACTTGTCATGTGATAAGCTTGGAAACATCAACAATCACTCCCAAGATAGCATAAGAAAGAAGAAAAGAAGAAGGAAAAATGACAAGTTTTGCCCCCCCCCCCCCAACTCTCCCTCACGTTTTTGGCACCTTGAGAGGATGAGTGAATAGTGCTATATTTATAGAGTAAGGGTTGATTTTTGTGTTTTAATTTAATGGCCTACAACTTGCCACATCACCCAAATTCGAGTTAATTCTCGAAGTTACTGTAGCATTTTCGGATATTGTAATTTTTGACCAGCTTCTGGTCCGAATTTGGAAAATGTTTCAACGCAAAAGTTGTAGATCTCGATCTTATATTTCCGAAGATATAAAATTCATACTAAACGGAATTCGTATAAGAAATTTATGGCCCAAATACTATACGCTAGTTGTAATGGAACATCGTAAAGTTTCGCATCGAAGTTTCGAAAATTTACCGTTCATCCATAAAGTCGTTCCACGAATGTATATATACTCTGACACAATTTTATATTACATAAAACTCATCCCACGATGTAATAGTGCTACAGTCAACAATAGTAAAGACCTCCAGTCGTTACAGGTTTTTCCCCCATGCCTCAAAAATCATAAATCTCAAGCTTTTAAAATCAAATCTTTCTTAAACATGTTTTCTTAAAACAACTGAAAGTAAATCTGGATAACGCCCTATATGCTGAAAAGTAAGTCTTTACTTAAAATAATAAGAATGAAAAATCAATTTAGAAAGACAGTATCCACTCACTGATTTAGAATCCTGCTTGTATTTCTTTACTTTCTGAGGAATTTTGGTTCCTGCAATGGCTTTAATTGATAACTCTGATTAGAAATTAAACTGAGGAATATATTGTGGAATTAAGCTAAGTTTATCGATTTAAGTACTTGTTATCGCTTCCAGGCATACCATACATATATTATGGTGTATTGTATGTATACGAGTTGATACTAGACCCTTATGGTGGCCTCTAACACGCTAGGGTGGATCTGGAATGAATTAAAATTAATTTTGGGTAATTTTGGTCTCGCGTCGCGATGCACGGCCCTGCGTTTTGCGACGCACACAATTCCAGAAATGGATATTTCAAAATTTCCAGTTCGCGCAGACAGTCTAGAAATGAATCTGCATCATTTTCCCATCACGCGTCGCGACACTTAAGGACTTATGTCGCGACGCGAACCTGTTTTCTCAAGTTTCTAACTTTATTTCTCATCATCTAGTTTACCCAAAAGTATCACCAACACTTGAACACTCTTCCAACCTCAAAACTCATCTAATATCACCACCCATACACTAATCATTATCTAGAATCATTTAATTACCAAGCATAATATCCTCAACAAATTCATACACAAATAAACCTCATTACAAGTTTATACTCTCAAAACACTTCTCAAAATACATGCTATAAACTAATCCAAAACCAATTATGCAATTCTCATTATAAGTGCAACACAAGGTGCGAAATTAGGGCTTCACTTCCTTGCCCAAAACTGAAATTAGAAGGAAGAAAATGGAATAGAGAGCTTACTTATCATGGGATATGCTTGGAAACATCACCAATTACTCAAAAAGTAGCATGAGAAGAAGAGAAAATGGAAAAGCTTCCTAGATGCTCCTTCACGTTTCTGGCTTGGAAAGGGGATGAATGAATAGTTCTCTATTTATAGAGTAAGAGCTGATTTTTTTTTTTTGCAAATTAATGGTCCACATTTTGCCACATCACAATATTCTAGCTTATTCCTGAATTTATTATAGCAGCCCTGGTATTCACGGTTTTTGACCTATCTCTGATTCGAATTTGGTAAAATGTTCAACGTGGAAGTTGTAGGTCTCGGTCTTAAATTTCCGATGATATAAAATTCATAAATATTGGAGATCTTATGAAAAAGTTATGGTCTGATTACTAAAGGTTATTCGAGGTGGGACGTAAGCTAAGTTCTACGTCGAAATTTCAAGAAATCTTTCGAATGTCCCAAATGCCATTTTATGAGCACATACTTGCTCAAAAATGATTATATCAAGTATTATGCCTCCAAACTATAATAGTCGTCAGGCTCTGGTAACGTACCAGTTGTCAGGTTCACCAGATTTAGGAAGCTTTTACATTTTCGCTACTTACACATCACAAACCAGTATCTATCTTCATAACTTAACTATTTAACTCTCTATTTTCTCACTAAGCTTCACCTACTTAAGGGTTCTGTTCTTTCAAGTTCTCACACCTTTAACTATCTATGGGTCTTATCACTTCATATTACAATGTCAAATTCTTCTTGTATCTCATGCTAACTAGTGTTATCTACTGAATAGCTTGTATTAAGAAGGTTAATTCTAGGTAGCTTCTTTGGAATCTTCCTCATTTGGCTAATGACTTAGAAACAAAGTTCTTAAGCTGAGCTTAAGCATATGCATACTTTTGCTTAAACTGTATTCATTTTCTCGATGTTATTACTGGCGATTTGGTTCTAGTTACAGTTCATACTCTGTTTGTACTTTATTTTTGTTGCTACCATAAGTTCGATTATGGTGTTCTTCACTAACTTTTTCTCCATATCTGGTGGTATGCTAGGGTATTCTCCCATTTTACTGCTTCCATAGTTTTGCTCTATCGAGAGTCGTTATTCAGATACTTATAAACTTGTAAATTTCATCCTTATCCAATGACCGTTTACGTAAGTTATAGCTTGATAACTCACCCATTGTACTAAATGTAGCATTGTAATAATTTATCTTCTCGATTTCATATTATACTACACATCTACCACCACTCATACATGTAGCTGTCCGATTGACTTAACTATGGCTAGTTACTTATCTTGATTACGTGAACTAAGATGAAATAGAACTTTAGTTTCATTACAATACTGAGAAATCTTGTTGTTACGCCCTTCTGTCATTGCTTACTCAATATTCTCTCCTATTATCGCCGAACCTCGACAGTTCCTCTTCTAAACTTTTGATTTATTGACCTTCTTGACTTCTCTTCTGATCTCCTTCTATACCCGGAAGTTTCATGATCTATGTCTCTGTTTACTTACCAAGGATATCATCTCTACATGTCTCTAACCATGTCTAACGCTATTCTTTTATATCCTCATCACTATTAAACTAATACTTTATCTCTTCATTGATTCATCTAGACAACTTTTCTTTTTAAATCTCTCACTTAGAGCAATTTCCCTCTTCCATTCTACTCTTGTACTGTATTAAAAAGCTTTATGTTTCAATCTCCTTTCACTACATGTACACTTGTTTCTAGGAGTACCTCGAGGCGAACATCGAGGTCCATCTTTGTTTCTGTTATCTGACGATGGCTGGGAGGGTGGGGCTTATCTTGGAGTTTTCTGATCGCGGTGTTATCACTAATTACCCGTGATGCAGTTGCACATGCTGCTTATCTATGAGCTTAAGACTCTTTTATCTGCATATCTGGTGTTCGCTCCCAGACTTAGGTACTTCTGCTAAAACCATCTGAATTTTATCTTTCATCTTTACTCATAATTTACCTCTGGCTATTAGTCATATTATTTCCTACTAAAAACCTCCATAAGGCTCATGCTCTCTCAAACTCCTACCGTACTCCCACCATTATTCTTCATTTCTAAGTTTTGCTCTATTATTTGACTTCCCTCATTATCTCGGTTTCCTGAATCTCTTAAGTCCCCAATTCCTTGGAAACTTCATATCTTAATACATGTTATGGCATCGCTACCAATTATGTGGCTTGGATTCTTCACTTTTATTAATTCTATATAAGTTGGGTGTCTAAGCTATGTGAAACTCTGTATAAGTCGGGTATCTTACTTATGTGTTGCTATACGTTGCTTACTTTATTTCCTTACTCTTTTGAACCTTTACTTTCTTGGGGTTTATATGTTCTTCTATTCAACTTTCTTGCTATTTCATGATTTGTCCATCATATCCCACGCATTTCCTTACTTATTCAAATCCTTGCTAAGCTTTAAGTCGAAGGGTATACATATGCTTCCCACTTCTGGTTGAGTGTCTATATACTTACCGAAGTAGGGTTACTGGAAGGAAAAATTATCATTCATACTGTTGGAAGCTGTATCGACTATTCCATGCCTTACGGTTCCTTAATCTTGATTAATCACTCTGAGGTCTTCACTTACGTTGCTGTTTCCAAGATACATTATCTATGTCACTATACGTACCGAATTCTCTTGTTATTTTCTGATTCCTTTTTACTATTTTCATATTCTATCTCTTGGCTCTAAGCCATGCTACTGAGGCTAATGGTGGTTCATTCTTTTGGCTACTTCCTAAATCTCTGCTTTCTACTCTAATTATAGGTTACAACTTTACCATCTGATCTTCTTGTCTGCACTGGTACTTTTTGGTTAAGTTCTGAGTGTTTCTCATATCATAAGTCTGTTCTTTTGAGCTCACGTGGACTTCTACTGGTATTTGCCTGATTTATGGGTTTCTCCCATGTACTACTACTTATCCCTTCTAGACTTGGGTCGGATTTTTTCTTCTCTATCCCTTAAATCCTCATTATTCTTTGTTGGGTTTTCTAGGTCAAACCAAGATCAATTAAGCAAGAAATCATGTGAATACAACAAAGTAAGAATGCGAAAAATACTTACAATGCTCGGTTGGATGTAGAAGAGAAGTTCAAAACTTTGCCTCCATGGTTGTTGCTCCAAGTTATCTTTGATGTATGTTTCGGCCAAGCTCCTCCTTTGGGGATGAAATCCAAGCTCCAAGCTTTGTTGTTGATTCCAAGCTCAATGATTGGTTTCCCTATCACCTTGAATGATCCTTTGATGTGCTAGCAATGGAGATTTTTGCCACAAAAATCACCTCTTCTTCCTTTGATATTTTCGGCCAAATAAGAAAATTGGGAGAGTGTTTTTTTGGTTCCAAAACCGTGAGAGAGAGAGAGTTAGATGAAGTATGTTGACTTGTTTTTTTTTATTTCAAAAATCAAATTCAAGATATACCAAAATCAATATTTGGTATATGTCAAAACTCTCACCAACTTGGAGTGTGAAACAAGTCATCACCCACCCACCAAATTACATCACCAAAAAGGTAAGTCAAATGACAAGTGATGTGATTTGTGATGTGACTTGTGGGCCCCACTTAAATTCAAAATCTGAGTGGGCCCGCAAACACTCCAGGGCTCGGGTTCGTTAATTCTGAATTAACGAATTTTCCGTTGCGACGTAATTTAATTAAATAATTATGCCTAGCAAAATTACTATTCACGTCGCTCGTGAATTAATTCTAAATTAATTCGTTTGCTCGAATTAAAATCCAATTTTAATTCAGCATCGAAATCTAATTTCGTTTAATATATCGAATATATTATTTTATCGATTAATTCCAAATTAATCGTTATCTCTCTACAAATGGTATTTTATCCTAGATAAAATCTCTCCGTAATTAATCCTAGATTAATTATGTTCGAATCATACGTCATCGGTGAATCTTCGGGAAGCGACCCATGAGATCCCTGGATATGTTGGCAGTAAATCTGGTCGTCGGACTCTCCGAACACGTACGTACCTCGTACTATATTTTTACCGATTTACGAGACATGGTTGGCTTCTAGCAAAGCACCGTGCCTACCTAATTCTCCAGAAATATTCTTAAAGGAATATATAATCTTTGTCAGGCGTAGTATACATAGTATTGCGTATTGTGATCCAGTATCGGATGTCACATGCAAGGCCTGGGGCTGGAATTGTGTCTGCCCCGTACGAAGCATATATCGGATCTCTGGTAACTAGTCTCTATAATCGGATAAACATGACCTAGTCATATTATCCCGATGACTGCAGTACTAAAGAGTACTAGTTCCGTATCCTGCGTGATCATCATCTCCATATGACTGGAGTGATACTTCCATCTTGACACCACACCCAATACACTACGATTCTCAATATACCCAGAAGAGGTGTACACGGAACCTGTTAAAGCCTCAGACGACCAAAACCAAAGTTTATTGATTGTCGCAAGTATTAGCGATGGAAGTATCAGGTTAAGACCAAATACACCTACCCTGATTCGGACTCCCATAGACACATAGTCATACTACCAATGGGATTCTGAGGGGTCTATCCAGAGCGAAGCTGTTTCCATACCATCGGTAAACACAACCTCCTATTACACTTGCATGAGTATCAATACCCAAATATATGAGAACTATGTCGTTATGCTCCCATAACACGCACAAGTGCAATACTAGTCTATTCCGCATTATCGATGTCCAATCTCGATAATACTACGACTAGGGATATTTTAATGATTAAACCTTAGTGGATTAATATTGTCTCATATCTTATTAATCCGGAAATAATCATATGGACTTTTATCATTTATATATCTCGGTAATCCAATTACAAATGATAAAAGAGCAATTTCCTTTGTCACATAGTTAATTTGTACAACAACACCATGTTCTGTACAAATAGTGATGTTATGGGTCATAATTGTCCAACAGTCCTTCCATGGGTAGTCTATCATTTAGTGTTTTTTGTTTCTGACTTAAGTTAGATTTTCATGGAATTTCATTACGATTATCTTTATCTAGGCCGGTATCGAGTGGGGCAGGAATTTATATCTCAATAGGTTCCGGCGTTCTTGTTCTGATACTTTGAGTCATGACATAGTCTATCGCTCATGTAAGGTAGGTATGAGATAGACTCTGTCAGGGCCGCTTCTTTGACTGGTATTGCTGAGAGATGATGATCTAGATATATCGGGACCTTATCTATCGAATTCTTAGGTTAAGGCAATTAGTCATTGCTGTATATAATCTTTATCTATTCACATGCATACTTGGGTTTGAGAGATTTAAAGTCTTTACATATTTTTTGACATCTCTTGTCTATTGGAACTCTCACATCTAATTCTGATTCCTTGCTTCTTTTGTCTTTCTGACTCTCTTTCGTTATTCGGGAAATTTGCTATCTATATGGAGTACTTAAGGCTATTGGGTCAATTTGAGGGAATTCTCTGATGAGGAAAAGAGTCTTCGTAGGAAGGAATGGAGATGTTATCGGCAGGGAATATAGAACATCTATGTACCACACTTTACTACTATAAATTCCGGTGTTTCCTTATTTATCTGTTTCTATACCTTTACTCTTATTGGCTCTGGTTGCTTGAACATCTATGTACCATACTTTACTTTTCTTATAGATTTCTCTTTTCACTCATTTGCATATCTATTCTTTGAACTTTACTATTTATCCTCATAACTTGTCTTAAACGCTTGTGGATAAACCAGGGTAACTAGAGAATGATTCCTTGCTAAAATAAGGGTTGTGATTACTCCTACTAGTAAGAGAATTCAGATAACTCTGGGAATCCTTACTAACCTGTCTATAGAACTTGAGGACGTACTCGAGGATCGGATACTGGAGAGGTAATGCCTAGCATATGGGTATCCCAGACATACGACGTATACAAGACCCCAACATTCTACCCACTACAGTCACTAACTCCCTAGACCATGCTCTGATACCATCTTTGTAACATCCCCAATCCGGGAGATGCCATCGGCAGAGAATAGACCGTACTATCCCCTTAAGCCTCTGAATTCTGACAACTGCTATTCTTATCTCATATATATAAACTCATGCATGGGACCATTGCCCAACTCATCAACCGTTTATGCATAACACTTTTAATACTAAGTACTCTATTTAAATACACATTGCAACATTGACAATGATTACTATAATGCAATATATGTGTAATATTTGCTATATAACATAAATATTGCATGACATTTCCCGACTCTGATCGGATCGGACTTTGTCTCTGACTTGACCTGGTGGATCAAATCCCTAATGACTGCCATCAGTATCCATCCTCCCGATCTCGTCCTCCAAGAACCTACAAAACCAAACATTAGGAGTGGGGGTTAGATCGTTTGAATGATCTAAGTGAGTGTACGATTAAAATAGGAACTGATGTGATACAATGAAAACTCATGGTTATAAAACCGAATATGTCACCAGAAAAACTTCTTTTTCTGAAAACTCTTTCTTTATTCGAGAACATACTTTTTCTATGAAACTTTTATGCAAAGACTTTTCTATCAGTAAAACTCTAAGTTCAACTTTTCCTTCTAAAACTCTTTAGAAAACTATCATTTCTAAAAACTATGTCTCTGAAAACCTTTTCTTTGGAAGTCTGTCACTGAAATCTGTCTCTAAAAACTATTTCTGAAAACTGATCTCTATCTCGAAAACCTGACGTATGGGGGCATTACGTATCGCCGTCCCCCCATACACCTGACTAGAGCCAGAAGTGCAAATCTATGACATTGGGGCGTTACGTATCGTCGTCCCCCAAAGCATGCCACTACTTGTCCCTGAAACTAGTGGTCTTGGGGCATTATGTATCGTTGTCCCCCAAGCCACTGATCTAGAACTGGGGGTGTGGATCTATACTACCCTCCGAGATCTGAATCTAGGACCTATGGGCATCTTCATCTCTAGTCATGAACTTGGATCTGGGGGCGTTACGTATAGTTGTCCCCCCAGTCTTCTACATGTGCACATGTCATCCGTCAATTCCATGTCTGTATCAAATTACATACTGAGGTGGATTTTTCCCCATGCCTCGAAAATCATAAATCTCAAGCTTTTAAAATAAACTTTTTCTTAAACATGCTTTTTCTTAAAACAACTGAAAGTAAATCTGGCTAACACCCTATATGCTCAAAAGTAAGTCTTTACTTAAAACAATAAGAATGAAAAATTAACTTAGAAAGACAGTGTCTACTCACTGATTTGGAGTCATGCTTGTATTTCTTTGCTTGTTGAAGGAATTTGTGGTTCCTGCAATGGCTTTAATTGATAACTCTGATTAGAAAATAAATTAAGGAATATATTGTGGAATTAAGCTAAGTTTATCGATTTAAGTACTTGTTATCACTTCCAGGCGTACCATACATATATTATGGTGTATTGTATGTATACGAGTTGATACGAGACCCTTAGGGTGGTCTCTCACACGCTAGGGTGGATCTGGAATGAATTAAAACTAATTTAGGGTAATTCTGGTCTCACGTCGCGATGTACGGCCCTGCGCGTCGCGACGCACACAATTCCAGAAACAGATTTCAAAATTTCTAGTTCAAGTCACGACGCAGACAGTCCAGAAATGAATCTTCATCATTTTCCCAGCATGCATTGCGACGCGCAAGGACTTGCGTCACGACGCGAACCTGTTTTCTTAGGTTTCCAACTTTATTTCTCATCATATAGTTTACCCAAAAGTATCACAAACACTTGAACACTCTTCCAACCTCAAGACTCATCTAATATCACCACCCATACACTAATCATTATCTAGAATTATTTAATTACCAATCATAATATCCTCAATATATTCATACACAAATAAACCTCATTACAAGTTTATATTCTCAAAACACTTCTCAAAATACATACTATAAAGTAATCCTAAACCAATTAGACAATTCTCATTATTAGGGCAACACAAGGTGCAAAATTAGGGCTTCACTTCCTTGCCCAAAATTGAAATTAGAAGGAAGAAAAGGGAATAGAGAGCTTACCTATCATGAGATATGCTTGGAAACATCACCAATTACTCCAAAAGTATCATGAGAATAAGAGAAAATGGAAAAGCTTCCTAGCTGCCCCTTCACATTTTTGGCTTGGGAAGGGGATGAATGAATAATGCTCTATTTATATAATAAGAGCTGATTTTTTTTTTTTTTGCAAATTAATGGTCCACATTTTGCCATATCACAATATTCTAGCTTATTCCCGAATTTATTGTAGCATCCTCGGTATTTATGGTTTTTGGCCTACTTCTAATTCGAATTTGGTAAATTATTAAATGTGAAAGTTGTAGGGATCAGTCTTAGCGTTCCGATAATATAAAATTCATAAAAATCGGAGATCGTATGAAAAAGTTACGATCCGATTACTAAAGGCTATTCGAGGTGGGATGTAAGCTAAGTTCTGCGTCGAAATTTCAGGAAATCTTCTGAATGTCCCAAATGCCATTTTATGAGCACATACATGCTCGAACATGATTATATCAAGTATTATGCCTCTGAACATAATAGTTGTCAAGCTCTGGTAACGTACAAGTCGTCAGGTTCACCGGATGTTACACAAGATGTCTGGTTACTAAGTAGAAACTTAATTATTATTAACTCAGGCTCTACCGTTTGACGCGAACAATCACTGCTTACTGAGGCAAGATGTCTTGTTACTAAGTAAGAGCATGGTTAATATTTTATATACACATTCTTTTTTCTTTTTTTCTTCTTATATATATATATAAATTACATCGCTTTTAGGTGCTACTTCTAATAAACTAGAGCACTGAATATTACAAAATTTTCACTTACAACCCATGTTCGTATGTAACCATATATGTTGATAATACCTATCAAATGAGCATACGAAGATCAAATTTAGTCAATATTATGGAGAATCCACGAATTTAAATAATTCAAAAACAAATAAATAAAAATTAACTTGTTACGAATTTTACTGAGATACGTCTCAGAAGTGGAAATTCCTTACATAGCTATCTCAAGATAACAATTCCACTTGGTTAGTTAAAAATTTCAAAAAGAAAAACATTTTTTTTAATATAAAAACAACAAAGCAAAAACAACAATAAACAAAAAAAACAACATAAAAAAAATAAAAACAAACTAGTTAGCTATCCCCTCCCCCGAAACCTAATTGAGACATTGTCCCCAATGTCTGAAAAAGAAGAAGAAGAGTTTAGAAGACAACATCTGGTCAGCGTGGAATTGACAACTACATCTATGACTAAAAAGAAAACTACAGATTAAGATCCATATTTACTCTGCGCTTTTTGCCACGATCGTTACCAGACCAGTTCAATTTGGAAAGAATATGATCAATTTTTGGTTCATAAGATAAGAGTTTGTCAATTAAATTATTGGATGTTTTTGCAGTTAGGAATATATCTTTTACTGGTTTTGAAACAAACCCATTTCTTCTGGTATTTTCAAGAAATACAAAAAGAAAATCGAAAAATCCATCAACATTAAATAGTCCAATGGGTTTCTGGTGAATGTTCAAGTTCGCCCAAGATATCACTGTAAATATTTCTTCCATCGTGCCAAGTCCACCTGGTAAAGCAATAAAGGCATCAGCATGATTAATCATTTCAGAAAGTCTTTCGGACATACCTGAGACAATGCATTCTTTTCCGTTTGATTTTCCGATGAGGTTTCCGTCTGCCAAAGGTTTTGGAATGATCCTCAAAACTTGGCTGCCACCTTCATGTACGACCTTTGAAATATACCCCATCAATCCCAGATTTCCACCGCCATATACTAAATGCATATTTCTTTCTGCCAACTCTACCCAATTCTTTTACAGCCTCAACAAATTCTGGTTTAGATCCATAGCTAGTTCCACAAAACACACAGATATTAATGACTCGTCTTCTTGAAGTTACTTCCTTTTTTTTTATTCTTTCTCTTATCTGGATATGTTGAAGAGAGAAATGACGAGCTGGATTTATAGATCCTGAAAAATGGTGAGTAATAATATACTAGTACCTGCCAAATGATAATTATTAGATGAACAATAAAATAGATCGTGAAAGTCAAAAATTTTAAATATTGTCGGCGAAAATAAAAGAAATCAAAGCAGTAAAGCAAATTAAAACAATAATTTAAAGGCAAGGAAATCAAAACAATAACATGTACAAGTAGTTGTGATTGTGGCTTATATCTTCCTTTGATTTTATGTCTAGTAACGGCTTGAACGCCCTCTATGGGTCGGGGATAAACTTCCCATCCAATTTTCTTATAAATTGGCAAACAGGGTCTTTTAAAGTCAGATTCCCAAGACTGTATTGTTGTCTTTCTTTATGAAATTGTGTATGTAAATTGCGAATCGCTTGATGAACATATCCACTAGGATGTGTCTTAAGAGTCAATGATATGTCATCTAAAGACTTCTTACTCATGCTATCTCTAATGAATTTAATTTTATCTTCGCTATTTTCAGACATCATTCCTAAAGAATGACAACGAGTGTTGCATGTCCAACGAGCACATTTATAACAAACACCTAATTGTTTAGCTCTTCTTTTCTTAGCATAGGTGTTTTTCCCTAAACCAGACATGTATGAAATGAAAGAGTCAGATGACTCACCTGCCAAGTGAACTCGTGCTTCAATTGCCCAACGAATATCACTGGGAATACCATGGATCATAAGAAGCCTCATTTTTTCGATGCGTGCTTTGTAGATTTTCATCAGAGAGTTTCGGGGGAGAGAAGGAAATTGTTTGTGAAGTTTTGCGAGAGTTTCTTCCATCATGTATGTGACTTTTCCTACAAAAATAAAATACAAAATTAAACATATAATATTTCAATATATACACATTGCGTGGGTTGCCTCCCTGCTAGCGCTAAGTTTAACGTCTTCTGCTAGACATGATTTCCCATAATATTAGGCTGGATCGGCCAGTGTGAGACTTTCTTTTTGACGCTCGACGGGTTCTCCCTAATAGTGTTTGACACATTGGCTGTTAACCTTGAATGTGTTGTTAGAGTTGGGGTCAGGTAGCTCAATTGTTCTGTATGGTGACACTTGGGTGATCACAAATAGGCCTGACCACCGTGATTTCAGCTTGCCAGAGAAACGTTTTAACCTTGAGTTGAATAATAACACTTGCTGCCCTGGTTCCAGTTGTCTGCGCACTATTTTCTTATCATGCCACTTCTTGGTATTTTCCTTGTACATTTTGGCATTTTCATACGCATGGAGATGAAATTCTTCTAATTCATTCAATTGGAATAGCTGTTTCTCTCCTGCTGCCTGAAGATCAAAATCAACTTTGTCAATGCTCGGTATGCTTTATGCTCGAGCTCCACAGGCAAATGGAATGCTTTTCTGAACATTAGTCGATATGGGACATTCCAATGGGCATCTTATAAGTTGTTTTGTAAGCCCACAATGAATCATCCAATTTTCTGGACCAGTCCTTCCTTGTTGAACCAACAGTTCGCTCCAGGATTCTTTTGATTTCTCTATTAGAGACTTCGACCTAACCATTTGACAGTGGATGGTAAGCAGTAGCAACTTTGTGAGTAACTTCATATTTGGCTATGAATGCATCAAAGTACTTGTTGCAGAAATGTGTGCCATCATCGCTGGTGATTGCTCGAGGTGTTCCAAAGTGAGTGAAAATATTTCTCTTGAGGAATTGTAACACCACTTTGGAGTCATTTGATGGTAGTATTGTTGCTTCCACCCACTAGGAAACGTAGTCTACTGTAACCAGAATGTACAGGTTTCCATGTGATGGAACAAATAGTCTCATAAAGTCAATCCCTTATACATCAAATATTTCAACTTCGAGAATGCTTTGGAGAGGTCATTCATTCCTTCTCGAGATATTTCTCATCCTCAAGCACCTGTCACATTGAAGAACAAATATATGAGCATATTTAAACAAGGTGGGCCAGAACAAACCTGATTGCAGCACTTTAGCTACGATCTTATCCCCGCTTAAATGTCTGTCATATGCAATGGATGAAAATGTTGCAGGATGCTATTGACCTTCTCTTATGGTACACAACACTGTAATAATTGATCAGCACATCGCTTGAATAGGTATGGTTCATCCCAGATGTAGTGCTTGACTTCACTGAAAAATTTCTTCATTTGCTGATGTGTCCATTCCAGTGGCCATTTTCCTGATACTATGTAGTTCACATAGTTAGCATACCATGGAATTTCCTTATGTCTGATAGCGAATAGTTGTTCATCTGGAAATGTTTCATTTATTGTCAGCTCACTGCCAGTTGTACCTCTATTTTTCTAGTCTCGACAAGTGATCTGCCACTTGATTTTCTGCCATCTTCCTATCTCGGATCTCCACATCAAATTCTTACAGTAAAAGCACCCAACGGATCAATCTGGGCTTGGCATCTTTCTTTGCTATCAGGTATTTGATGGCTGAATGATCTGTGTAGACCACCATCTTGGGACCCGGCAAATAAGAACGGAATTTGTCGAAAGCAAACATTACTTCAAATGGAAGAGCCCAATCTGGTGCTACTATGATAGGAGCAGAGACCAGCTTATGTTTCAAGATCTCATAGGCGTGGTGGCATTCTTTAGTGAAATGGAATGACACATCTTCCTCCAGTAGATTGCACAATGGTTTGGCAATTTTATAGAACTCTTTGATGAATCTTCTATAAAGTCCTGCATGCCCAAGAAAACTTCGAATCCCTTTTACAGATGATGGTGGAGTCAGTTTCTCTATCGTCTCAATATTTGCTTTATCTACCTCAATTCCCTTATGTGAGATCTGATGTTCCAATACAATGCCTTCATACACCATGAAGTGGCATTTCTCCCAATTCAGTATGATGAGCGGAAAATATATCACTATTTACCGCCCATTTTACTTAATATTTTGTATAGTTTCTCAGGTTTTATGAATGTTTTGATGTGTTTTAGTTTATTTTGCAGATAAAATAAAATCGGGACTCAATGGAATCAATCAGGACAAAATATGGAACAAATAAGGGCAAAACATGGACTTGACATTTGGATTTTAGAGGTTGGAAACTTGAAATGGAGTTCTAACGAAGTACAATTTTGGAAATTTCAACTTCGCGTAATTTTTGTATTTTGGCCATAAATTTCTACTCCGATATCGGATTGAGGTGATTCAATTTCCAGATTAAAGAAGACGCAAAGAGCTACAACTTTGAAATTTATAATAATTTCGAATTATGAAGTTTTCATTACCGAAATTGATAAAATATTCGTACGTGTGTTATGTGTAATTATTAAAGTCATTTTCAAAAAAAAAATGATTGTTGTCAAACTTCCTCCAAACATGCTTGCATGTTTGGTGGAGGATTTGGTGCCATGTTTGGTGGAGGCAAAATTTTGCCTATAAATACCAAGTCATTTCATTTGTAAATTTCATATTTTCCTTGGTTTCTTGAATAAGAATTAAGGATTGTATCTTGTGTGTTTAATTTAGTAGTTTTGTAATGTATTTTTATTTTTATTTTTAATAGTAATAATAGTTTAAGTGTTTTTATTTTCTTTTATATTTAGTAATTAATTTCCGCTGGGGGAATGGTGAAACCTTTAATATGATAAGGTATATTAATCTCACTTAATTTATAATATGAAAATTATAATTTAATAATATGGATTAAAGTTGATACCGCCTTAATGGCTAATTTTATTTATTTGACATAATGTGACACCGTCTATATGGTCGGTCTTTAGGTGACAAATGATTACCGCCTATATGGCTGGTTTATGGACAAATAATAACACTGTCTTTATGGCTGGTTTGACTTAATTGGGTAACACAGACAATTTCTATATTATAATAAAGTGAGATTTCTACATTTGAAATATTAAAGCTGGATCCTCTAACCCACAACATTTTATTTTTAATCTAGGGAAGTGATAAAGCACAATATTCACGAGTTTTATAATTAATTTTCTTTATATAATGTTTAAAATTTTAGTTTGTTTATTGAATCTTAAGTTTAACGCTTCTTGTTAACTGGCCATTAATAATATTGATGTGGTAAACTTAAAATGAACTTGGAAAATGGATTTTAGGTTTCAGCCTTAGATTCAATAGCTCACGATCTCAACTTGGGGCATGGTGACCCTTAGGTAGATTTCCTTCAAGGATATACATATACTTGTCGGGCGAGGGTAGCCACAATTGGAACTTGAACTTAATGATTTCAGGTAACTTGGTTAACATGGACATATGATTAATTGGGTTATATTGGGTATTTGCATCTGACCATCGGAAGAGGCTTTTGCATAGCTTCGTGTTCCAAGTTAGCAAAATGATTTATTACACATATATAAGAGAATTAATTCATCATTAGAATAATATTGTGTGGAATCACAACCCTAGATATTTGTGTCTTTTGTTTCTTTTCTTTAGTATTTTCTTTTGTGTATTTATTTATTTAGCAAATCCACATTCAACCAATCAATCAAGCAATCATTCTCTTCTCCCTTTAATTAGATACTTGTAAATAAATAGTATCAATAATTAAAAACAACAGTAGAAATTAAATCCTCGTGGGATCGATATTTTTATACTACTTGAGCGATATGTGCGCTTGCGTTACGTGTGTGATTTTACCGATCAAGTTTTTGGCGCCGTTTCGGGGACTTATTTTTTTTGAGTTATTTATTTTGAAGCTATCTATTTTACTTGTATCAAATTTTCTTTAATTTTATCTGTAATTTTTATTTCTTTCTTTATTTTTCAGGTGGTTGAAAATGGACTTTCATTGGGTGATAAAAGAATTACGAGTTTTACGAGATGAAGATACACTCCAAATCATGGAGCAACAGTTTGGTTTTCTAAGGCATGTTGTCCAGCCCAACAACTACCCTTGGATGTCAGAGGCATTCAACACAACATTTGCCTAACCATATCAGAACGCAATGGGGAGATGTGAGATATGTGATGATAACCGCTCGAGCATAAACCACTACTACAATTCAGGGTGGCAGAACTATCAGAATCCTTCATGGTATGATGAACCAGCATATTTCACTGAATCTTATTCTCCATCTTATCCACCATCCACCTACGATCTTCATCAAGAACCAGAACCATCGGAGGAAGATAAGGTAATTAACATGCTCAAAGATTGGATCAAGGAACAAGATGAAAAGATGGATGCAAGGCTTGAAACATTAAAAAATTAATTAGAAAGTCTTCAAAGTCAAATAGCATCCATACAAAGAATGAAAAATCAAACGAGACAATCAACAGAAAACCAGAGCTACACACCTCACGAAACATTTTCAGAAGAAACTGATGAAGCCTTCAAGTATCAAACATTCTGACCGGTGCAATCACACGCGTATAACGCAAGCACACGTATCGTTCAAGTAGTATAAAAAGTATCGATCCCACGAGGACTTAAAACCTAAGCTATTAATTTATAAAGTCAAATTTTTACAAGTATCTAATGGATTGATTGTTTAATTTGATGGTGACTTTAAATTTAAAACTAGTAAATAAAATTGTGCGAAATAAGATTGAGGAAATTCAAGATTATTAAACTATCCAGGGTTGTGAATTATTCCAATATCTTTTTAAAGATGAAGTGGTTATTTTACGATTGTATAATATATTAGTTTACTAACCCGGAACACGAAATTCTGTAAAAGCCTCTGTCGATGGTCGGATGCAAATACCCAGTGTAACCCAATTAATCATATGTCTATGTCAACCAAGTTACCTGGATTCATTAAGATTAAGTTCCAATTGTGGTTACCCCCGCCCGAAAGGTATAGGTCTATCATGTAAGGAAATCTATTAAAGAGTTATCTATCCTCAAGGAAGATCGTGGGCTATTAAGTCTAAGGCTGAAACCTAAAATTCCTTTGTCAAATTTATTTTAAGTTCACCAAATCAATCTTATTAGTGGCCAGTTAACAAGAAGCATTAAGCTTAAGACTTAATAAGTAAACATTTATATTACCCAAACTATAAATTAACCCCTTATAAACCGGTGATATTGGAATTCATCACAACCTCAGATAAGGGACTTAATTACGACACATATCTAAGGCTAGTAAAAGCTTAAATAAAATAAAAACCATAAAGTAAATGCTGAAATTAAATAAAGTAAATGCTGGAAAGTAAATGCTGGAAATTAAAAATGTAAAAGTACAATAAAAGAAAATGTTGGGGTTAAATGATTCACTTTTATCACTACTATTTTAGATATCTCCCTTAATATAATATATTAACTTTACGTGATATTACCAACCAGCCATATAGGCGATATCCTGATTAAGTCAAATTAATAATTAATTAACAACCGACCAACCAGGCGGTATCCTCATTAAGTTAGGTTAAAATCAATTTCAATAATTACCAACCGACCATAATGCGGTATCCTCATTAAGTCAGGTTTTAAATAGTTTATATATTATAATTAAGGGAGATTAATCTAAATATTAGTAATAAAAGCTTTACCTTTTACCCCAGCACGGGGGAGTTACCTCCTCATTACTGAAAAATAAAAACTGAAAAGTAAAGAAAGGAAAGTATTATTGCGTAAAAGTAAATTGCAGAAAGTAAATACTGAAAGGTAAAGAAAAGAAAGTGCAAATGCGAAAATTAATCACTGAAAGCTGTAAATAAACAAATAAGATACAATCTTCTTAGTATTCTTAAGAAATTACATAGAAGAAAGTATGAATTCAATTTTGAAATTTCGGCCTCTATTTATAGGGAAAAATTGGCTCCCGCTTTGTGACGCGTAAAGTGTGCTTGCATCGCGACGCGCCGAAGATCTTTGACGCGTGGCATGACTTTTTTCCGAAGATGATGACACGTGGCAGGGCTGAATTATTATCTCAATAATTATGCTAATGTGGCGATGATGATTGTCAGTAGCATGTGACGATGACACGTAGCATGACACACGTTAGCAGATTTGTTGTGATGTTGACATGTGGCAGGCGCATGTTAGCGGATTCGGCGCACGTTTACAGCCGGCGTATTTTAGCAAAACTTCTCTGATTGGTCCACGTGTCCCAGCGCACGTTAGCAGACACCGGTGCACATTAGCAGACTCCGGAGCACATTAGTGATCGCGACGCAGGCTGCGTGTCGCGACGTCCAAATGACAGTTTTGCCTTTTTTGTCTATTTTTTACTGCTTTGACCCTGAATCACCTCCAGAGAGTCCTGAAATTTTATTTATCTACAAAATAACACAAAACACATCAAAATATTCACAAAACTAAAGAAACTATACAAAATATTAGGTCAAATGAGTGGGAAATAGTGATACATTTACCACTCATCAATTTCACGATGACACCTTAACAGAGGAAGAGGCTTAGCAGTATCAAGAGCCAGAGGCATTAGTTCAGGAGCCCGAACCAGTAAAATCTCGATTTGATTTTTATTATTCATCAGAATCTGATGATGATCAAGAAGCGGAGCTGTCTGTACTAACTACAAGTGAGGATGAAACTCTACATCCTCAAAATGAAGATCTTGGAGCATGCATTGCACTGATGTTTGAAAAAGAGCTACACGAACCATTAATATCAACCAGAGAGGATAAAGACCTAAAATCAGACATATCTTTACATCTTCAGGTTGACACTTATGGAGCATGCATTTCACAAATGACAGATGAAGAGCTGAATACAGAAATTTTAAAATACATCTATGAAGAAAAGGTGGAGCAAGATGCAAAGCAAATGGAGGAGCAAATGTTTGACCATATTGAAGATCTCATGCATTCAGGAGAAACATCACTATTTTGGGGAGTACAAATCAAAAATATCACCTAGATGCTTGACAGAATGGAACTCCCATTCAAAGTCAAGCACCATATAAGACCTCCTAATTTTCTTTCTTTCTTTTCAGGAACAACTAGAGCGACGAAGTTTAAAAAGATGGCACAAACACTGAATGAGACCAAATTCTTTTTGCCACTTTACAATTAGAAGAGACCTTTCAAAAGCAACGCTAATGGGATTTTCTTTAATCGGACATCCAAAACCACGCTGAAACCTCTCTGATAGATGGACTTCATTCACTTCTGGCTGAAGACAAAAAATTTAGCGCTAGCAGGGAGGCAACCCATGCAAAATTTTTATTTTCATTAAAATTTTTATTTTTATATTTTATGTATACATGTTGTAGAGTTTTTAATTTTGTGTGATATTTTCAGGTAAAAGCACAAATGAAGCATTTAAGGCAGAGCAAGATAGGAGGAATGGTGTTTGGCAATCATAAGGATGAGATTTAATTCATTAGTGATAGCTGAGTAAGGGAAGTATTCTTGAGACGCATCCTAATTGGATTTATATACCAAACGAATGGCGTATTGCGTACATAACTCTGTTGCCTTAATAAATGCTTTGATTTGCTTTTATGTGGTAATTCTCTTTATTTTTGCCGACAAGATCTATACTTTTTTACTTCCATGATTTATTTTACGTTCATCTAATAATTGTCATTTGGCAGGTACTAGTGCTATTATTACTCACCCTTTTCAGGATCTATAAATTCAGCTCGTCATTTTTCTCTTAGACACATCCAGATAAAAATCCAGATAAGAGAGAAATGGAAACCACTTCCAAGCGACGAGTTACTCATATCTATGTATTTTGTGGATCTAACTCTAGGTCCAAATTAGAATTTATGGATGCTGTAAAAGAATTGGGGAGAGTTATTGCACAACGGAACATACATTTAGTATATGGCGGTGGCAATCTTGGATTAATGAGATGTGTTTCAAAAGTCGTGCAAGAAGGTGGCAGTCATATTTTGGGAATCATTCCAAAACCACTAGCATATATATACCTCATCAGAGACTCAAACGGAGAGGAATGCATTGTCTCAGGCATGTCTGAACAACTTATTGAAATGGTCAATCAAGCTGGCGCTTTCATTGCTTTACCAGGCGGGCTAGGCATATTGGAAGAAATATTCAAAGTTGCATCATTGGCAAATTTGAACATCCACCAGAAATCCATTGGACTATTTAATGTGGATGGATTTTTCGATTTTCTTTTTGTATTTCTTGCAGATGCTAACAAACTTGGGCTTATCTCGAAACCGGTAAAAGACATATTCCTAACTGCGAGAAAAGCCGATGAATTAATTGACCAACTCTTAGCCTATGAACCAAAAATCGACCCCATTGTTTCCAAGTTGAACTCGTCTGATAGCGATCGTGGCAAGAAGCGTAAATTGGATTTAGATCTTAATCGGTAATTTTGTATAGCTGCAATTGTCAAATCCGTGGTAACCAGGTGATATCTTCTAAACCCTTCTTCTTCTTTTTCAGACATTGGGGACAATGTCTCAATTAGGTTTGGGGGAGGGAATATTTGACTTGCTTATTTTTATTTGTTTGGTTATTTTGTGTAAATTTGAAATTTTTTTTGTGTTTTTCTATGTTTTTAAATTTGAATAATCAGGTGGAATGGTGTTTGAGATAGTTGTGTAAGGAATTTTCACTCCTGAGACGTATCTCAACCTATTTCATAACAAGTTAATTTTTATTTATTTCCTTTTGAATTATTTAATTTGTGAATTCTCCATAAAATTGATTAAATTGGATCTTTATATGCTCAGTTAACACGTATTATCAACATGCATGGTAACATACGACCATGAGTTGTAATTGAAAAGTTTGTAATATTCAGTGCTCTAGTTTAATTGGATGAAGCATCTAAAAAAGCGATGGAATAAAAAAAATTTGAGATCTGAGTAATTAAGTCAATAGGGGTGTCTTAACTAGGGGTGGGCGCGGTTCGGTTTGGTTCGGTTTTTGCTAAAAACCGAACCAAATCATATTTTACGGTTCGGTTTTTTTACCTTTCAAACCAAACCATTAAATAACGGTTTGGTTCGGATTGAAAAATTTTTAAACCAGCGGTTTACGAATTGGTTCGGTTCGGTTTACGAATTATTCTACTTAAAAAAAATTCATTAACTTAAGTGAAGAAAAAAAAAACTAGTCTAGCGAACAAATAGTATGAAGTGATACGGTGTAAGTTGTGACTCCAGAGAACACATGCACTCAATAGAGGATTGAAAAATGAGGCACAATTAATTCTTGTATTTTTTTAAAAATTACCTCGAATAATGATATTGCTATCATTCTAATTAAGAGACAAATCCAACAGCTTACTTTCAAGAATAAACCATAAAACAAAAAATTTAAGAATAAAATTATTAACAAATAAATTTAAGAATAAAAGTATTAACAAACAAATTAAGAATAAAAGTATTAAAATACTAATAAAAAGAAAACATAAAGTAAAATTAAAAGAAAAATGCAAATCTTTTTATAAAAATATTTTTTTTAATTATAACGGTTCGGTTCGGTTCGGTTTAACAGATGCGGTTCGGTTTAGCATCTGAACCGAACCGTAAACCATTTGGGGTGGACCAATCCGAATCGCAAACCGAACCATTAGAAAAAAACCGTAAATTCGGTCCGGTTTGGTTCGGTTCGGTCGGTTTTTTTTTTTGCACACCCCTAGTCTTAACAGCTAGTGCCCTAAAACCAACTGGTTTTGGAATCACTGACCCAAAGCTCGTTACATGAATCAAAGATGTTATAAAACAAATATCTGAAATTCGAGTAATTAAGTCTATAAGGGTGTCTTAACACCTAGTGCCCTAAAGCCAACTGGCTTGGGAGTCACTGGCCTAAAGCTCGCTACATGGATTGAAGATATTGTAAAAAAAAAAAAAAAAGACATTCGAGATTCGAGTAATTAAGTTCGTAGGGGTGTCTTAACACATAGTGCCCTAAAACCAACTGGTTTGGGAGTCAGTGGTCCAAAGCTCGCTACATGGATTAAAGATGTTATATATATATAATAAAAAATAAAAAATAAAAAAAATAAAAATTTCATTGCTAAAAGGCGTGAATTCTGATATAATTTTAGGACAAAAATATTACTCTCTTTTCAACTACACTTATGAATATTGTCGGCACAATAATTTGATTAATACCTTGTTAGTTGTGTATATGGAGAATGGTAAAGTTAATAAGAGAATTTACTTATTTGGTAATTTAGAAAGAAAGAAAACAACTACTAACTTGGATAAGAAGTTTCACTTGTTTAGTTACTAACTTGTTTATTTTCTTTTCTTTTGTCTTTTTGCTTTTGTGTGTATTTCATTGACGTTTGTGGGTGTCGTCACTGTAAGCCCTCACGAGACTACAACTCGTCCACTAGGGACACCTAGGGGTTTAAAGGCTTGTTGCATACGCTAAATGCAACCGTGATCCCTACGAAAGTGGCTTAGTTTAATTTAGTTTCAGTTGTTTATTTTATTTTATTTTATTGTTTTGCTCGAGGACTAGCAAAATTTTAGGTTTGAGGGTGTGATGAGCTGAAAATATATCACTATTTACCGCCCATTTTACTTAATATTTTGTATAGTTTCTCGGGTTTTATGAACGTTTTGATGTGTTTTAGTTTATTTTGCAGATAAAATAAAATCGGGACTCAATGGAATCAATCAGGACGAAATATGGAACAAATAAAGGCAAAAACTGTACTTGACATTTGGATTTTGGAGGTTGGAAACTTGAAATGAAGTTCTAACGAAGTACAATTTTGGAAATTTCAACTTCGCGTAATTTTCGTATTTTGGCCATAAATTTCTACTCCGATATCGGATTGAGGTGATTCAAGTTCCAGATTAAAGAAAACGCAAAGAGCTACAACTTTGTATTTTATAATAATTTCGAATTCTGAATTTTTCATTACCAAAATTGATAAAACATTCGTACGTGTGTTATGTGTAATTATTAAAGTCATTTTTAAAAAAAAATTAAAAAAATATTGATTGTTGTCAAACTTCCTCCAAACATGCTTGCATGTTTGGTGGAGGATTTTGTGCCATGTTTTGTGCCATGTTTGGTGGAGCAATTGGTGGAGAAATTTGTGGAGAAATTGGTGGAGGCAAAATTTTACCTATAAATACCAAGTCATTTCATTTGTAAATTTCATACTTTCCTTGGTTTCTTAAACAAGAATTAATGATTGTATCTTGTGTGTTTAATTTAGTAGTTTTGTAATGTATTTTTTATTTTTATTTTTAGTAGTAATAATAGTTTGAGTGTTTTTATTTTCTTTTGTGTTTAGTAATTAATTTCTGATGGGGGAATGGTGAAACATTTATATGATAAGGTAGATTAATCTCACTTAATTTAGAATATGGAAATTGTAATTTAATAATATAGATTAAAGTTGATACCGCCTTAATGGCTGGTTTTATTTATTTGACATAATGTGACACCGCCTATATGGTCGGTCTTTAGATGACAGATGATTACCGCCTATATGGCTGGTTTATGGACAAATAATAACACCGCTTTTATGGCTGGTTTGACTTAATTGGGTAACACAGATAATTTCTATATTATAATAAAGTGAGATTTCTACATTTGAAATATTAAAGGTGGATCCCCTAACCCCAGTATTTTATTTTTAATATAGGGAAGTGATGAAGCACAATATTCACGAGTTTTATAATTGATTTTCTTTATATTATGTTTAATACTTTAGTTTGTTTATTGAATCTTAAGTTTAATGCTTCTTGTTAACTGACCATTAATAAGATTGATGTGGTAAACTTAAAATGAACTTGGAAAATGGATTTTAGGTTTCAGCCTTAGATTCAATAGCTCACGATCTCACCTTGAGGCATGGTGACCCTTAGGTAGATTTCCTTCAATACCTGTCGGGCGGGGGTAGCCACAATTGGAACTTGAACTTAATGAATTCATGTAACTTGGTTAACATAGACATATGATTAATTGGGTTATACTGGGTGTTTGCATCTAACCATCGGAAGAGGCTTTTGCATATCTTCGTGTTTCAGGTTAGCAAATTGATTTATTACACATATATAAGAGAATCAATTCATCATTAGAATAATATTGTGTGGAATCACAACCCTAGGTATTTGTGTCTTTTGTTTATTTTATTTAGTATTTTCTTTTGTGTATTTATTTATTTAGCAAATCCACATTCAACCAATCAATCAAGCAATCATTCATTTCTCCCTTTAATTAGATACATGTAAATAAATAGTATCAATAATTAATAACAACAGTAGAAATCAAGTCCTCGTGGGATCGATATTTTTATACTACTTGAGCGATACGTGCGTTTGCGTTACGTGTGTGATTTCACCGATCACAGTACCAGATTAGTGTCTTCCATATTTACAATATATTTCCCAAATTTTACAGACATTGATCGAACGAAACCCCAAAAACCGAAAAGTCATTCATAAAGACTTTCATGCTTTGTTCTATCAAGTCTGAAAAGATGGTCATCATACATCTTTGAAAAGTGGCAGGGGCATTACAGAGCCCAAATGGCATTCTGCGGAATGCGAATGTACCATATGGGCATATGCATGTAGTTTTCTCCTGATCTTCTAGGGCGATGGCAATCTGATTGTACCCCGAGTATCCGTCAAGAAAGCAGTAGTAATCATGCTCTGCCAGTCTATCTAGCATCTGGTCAATGAATGGTAGCGAGAAATTATCCTTCTATGTAGCTTTATTCAGCTTCATGTAGTCCATACAAACTCTCCATCCAGTCATTGTTCTCGTCGGAATTAGCTCATTCTTCTCATTAGTAACTACAGTCATTCATCCTTTCTTGGGTACACACTGCATAGGGCTTACCCAAGAGTTGTCAGAGATGTGATAGATAATGTTTGCATCCAACCACTTGATGATTTATTTCTTCACTACTTCCTTCATGATTGGATTCAGCCTTCGTTGATGCTCCACTGTGGCTGAGTATTCATCATTCATAAAGATTTTATGCATGAAAAATGATGGACTGATGCCTCGTATGTGATAATCAATATTATCCAATAACACTTGATTATCTTAGTTGATAATTATAATATCGAATATTATCTTTTATCAAAATTAATCGGCTACCCAAGTGCTCAACGAGTACACTTCATATTGGGACTTTCTAAGTTCAGACACGTTCGTCATATAATCCTAGCTAATATGTACGCAATTTGGCCACCTCTGAATTCGCGAAGAACACGAATGACCTTTCTGAACTATACAAGTCGAGATCATCACATATGTTTAACAATCCCTCCGTCATAGGATATCCTAGTTGTGCTTAGGAAATATAGAATACTCCGTCAAGTTTCTGAGGCGCACATCTCTTGTCGACATGTCCACGATTTTTTATAACTAATGCAATCCACCCTAGGTGATCAACTTTGACCAAAGCTTTAAGAATCGTGACTTTACTAACATGGATATCTAAACCCCTTATGATACACATACGAGGCGACAGATCCTATCTTGCTTCACACTTGATTACTGAGTGCATCGGTCCACACCCAACAAACATCTAGAGGCCAGACCATGAAAGGTTTCTGACATACATGGCATCAAAGAGTGGAGGATTTCACACAAAATCAATGATATCATATAGTCAAAGGATTACATATGCTACTCGACTCGAGGAGATTCCTATTGATGATGGTGTGTACTTCCAACTATTAGGAATCATCTATAAGTCATTCAGTATTCGCTTCAACGAATACCCACATGTCTAAATGAGTTTCCAAAACTCATGGTAAATCGGGTTAAACCATTGAACTTCAATTCCAATATACGACATGTGCTAGTATTCTAGGTTATAAGAATTCGATTGTATTCCAAAACCAATGACTATGAATATATATATATATATATATATATATATATATATATATATATATATATATATATATATATATATATATATATATATATATATATTTTAAGAATAATTTGCATTAGTCGATCGACCTTATAATAGTCTTATAGTAATACTGGACACTTAGTGGTCCGACATTGTGATACACATACGAGGCGACAGATCCTATCTTGCTTCACACTTGATTACTGAGTGCATCGGTCAACACCCAACGAACATCTAGAGGCCAGACCATGAAAGATTTCTGACATACATGGCATCAAAGAGTGGAGGATTTCACACAAAATCAATGATATCATATAGTCAAAGGATTACATATGCTACTCGACTCGAGGAGATTCCTATTGACGATGGTGTGTACTTCCAACTATTAGGAATCATCTATAAGTCATTCAGTATTCGCTTCAACGAATACCCACATGTCTAAATGAGTTTCCAAGACTCATGGTAAATCGAGTTAAACCATTGAACTTCAATTCCAATATACGACATGTGCTAGTATTCTAGGTTATAAGAATTCGATTGTATTCCAAAACCAATGACTATGAATATATATATATATATACATTTTAAGAATAATTTGCATTAGTCGATCGACCTTAGAATAATCTTATAGTAATACTGGACACTTAGTGGTCCGACATTGTGATACACATACGAGGTGACATATCCTATCTTGCTTCACACTTGATTACTGAGTGCATCGGTCCACACCCAACGAACATCTAGAGGCCAGACCATGAAAGGTTTCTGACATACATGGCATCAAAGAGTGGAGGATTTCATACAAAATCAATGATATCATATAGTCAAAGGATTACATATGCTACTCGACTCTAGGAGATTCCTATTGACGATGGTGTGTACTTCCAACTATTAGGAATCATCTATAAGTCATTCAGTATTCACTTCAACGAATACCCACATGTCTAAATGAGTTTCCAAGACTCATGGTAAATCGGGTTAAACCATTGAACTTCAATTCCAATATACGACATGTGCTAGTATTCTAGGTTATAAGAATTCGATTGTATTCCAAAACCAATGACTATATATATATATACATTTTAAGAATAATTTACAATAGTAATACTTATCACAATGTCGGACCACTAAGTGTCCAGTATTACTATAAGACTATTCTAAGGTCGATGTCATTCTTAGCATGTCTATACATCAATCTAATACGCATAATGACAATATCATTAATAAGGTATGAAATGAAAATGTAGTTATTTTATTAATAAATAATAAAATATACAATTCGGATTGACACTTCAAGCACCAACTCCAACAAGACCCATTTCTGTTGTGCGAGGCACCGATCCGACCATAGGGGTTCCACAACTGCCCTAACAAGACATACATATAATCATCATGCAACCAACCACAAAGCACACACAACAGTCAGGGTATCTAGAAACACACAATCAAGACAATACATACATATAAGATGGCTCACATATACAATGCTCGTACGAGACTTATTACCTATTTTAGAATAGGTATGAGATGAATGTCGTCCGAACGGATTCCTAACCAGCTCGAATGCTATACCTCGAAACTATCAACCAATTAAACATACACACATGAACACATATCCCAAAACACAACTCATAGCACAATTTCTCATACGCAAGTATATACATGACACACACTTCAAGTCACCATTACAAATACTCACACACACACACACACACACACACACACACACATATATATATATATATATAAACATACATTTCTCTTCAAATTCGGATACCATACCATATAATACTCTTCATGTCTTTTACTTATCGATCAAATATATTTTCTTTCAATAGTTCTTATCAGGAAACATTCATGGCATAAAAACTTACTAGTTAAGACATATTTATACATGAAACGTGTCTTTTCCCCCACGTACCTTAACCATTCAGGAAAAAAATTAGTTTATATCAACTTCACGTCACTCTTAATCCCCCAAACACCACACAGAAAAATTACATGTATCAGTTAACAACGGACTTATCGAAACACCGTACACAAACACATGCTTATACAAATTCAGAAACCATAACCTTTTTCCCACTTACTGATCTTATATACTCAAGTCATACTTTATCATTTCATACATAAACAAATATGTATTCATATACTTATACATATACATATTCATTCACATACACTTATGTTGGGATTGGTGCTCAGAGCGCCAATTCTCGGTTGTATTTCTTTATGAATACTTCTGTAAAACGTTATTATTATGAATAATATATGCAGTTTCTATAATATAATGTATCTTTTAATATGGTAAAGACGTAATGACCTTAGAATGACCAGTCATGGTGCTGTTGTAAAAGCGTCGCAAATGACATTGAGTTGTATCATGATGTTGTCATTCTCAGACAGTTCATGGTCAAGGTTTACACTACTTGGTCAGTATAGTAAACCCGTTGAGACCGGTACATGTCGTATACTGGAATATATGATTCCAATGGTTTCTCAATGAACCATAAGTCTTGGAGACTAGTATAGACGTGTAGGTGTTTATAGCGGATAAACACTGAATGACTCACCGAAGATTCTTAATGGATGGTACACCAATGTCAATAAGAATCTTATCGGGTTGAGTAGCACTTGTGATTCTTCGAGTTGAGATACCATTGTGGGCGCATGAGACATCTTCCACACTTTGATGGCAGTCACGTCACCGATCCATTTAGATCAGACCTCCGCATGTTCGTTGGGTGGGGATAGATCCTCAGGGTGTCCTGTGTGTATCGAGATAGGATCCGTCAGTTCTGTGTATCAGAGCATAGGTAGTCCATATGATTAGCAATCAGATAAAAACCATAGGCCTGTGGTACAATTTAGAAGTTAGTTCTAAATGTTCTTTTTGAGATTGCTAATAGAATAGTCGACTGGATAATCCTTATAGAGATTTGACGTTTACATCTATATCTCTGGGATTAATCCGGATACCTATGACAGAGGAATTATACATTTGCCATGACCTCGACCTGTATAATTCAGCGAGTTTATCCGTGATCGTCATAATTTACGGGTGGATAAATTATGGACACGAAATTGGATTTCGTGACGGATATGCCTGAATCTAGAGAGTCTCAATAATGAAACATACTCGTAGAGTACTAGGGAAATATTTATAAATAATACTGATTATTTATTAAGTCGTTTAAAAGTTAAACGCAAAATACATGTGTAGGGACCCGATAGTCATTTCCTTAATTTTTATATATTTGCATTTAATATTAGATTAATTCAAATACACATTAATTAATTATCAAATTGAGATATTTGACTAATATTATAAATATATATATATATATATGTTTGATATTTATTGTAAATATAATACATATATTTAATATATTTGTATTTAGTTAATTAATTAATTATTTAATTATTAAATGATTAAATTAATTAAAATTTAAATATCTTAAAGTTATGATATTTGTTTTAATGACCAAGTTGCAATTTTTGACTGAGTTGAAAATGTCATTAAAGTGTAATGATTATTATTAACAAGTTGGTAAGTTGAACTTTAATAAAGCAAAAATTAAATATCTTGATATTTGGTATATACCAAATTCGGCCAAGGCCAAAATTCATAGGGTATATATTGTTTTGTTTTTCATTAGGGTTTGATAACCTAATACACTTTATCAAAAACTCCATTGAAGAAAGAAAAAGAAGCTTGAGAGAAAGAAAGGCAAAAATCAAGAAAATCTTGGAATTTAGTAAGTATTTACAACATTCCATTAGAGAGAAAAATGTTCCTCTTGTTGTGGGCTTCATCTAGTGATGTTCTTGAGTTTTTCTATTCTTTATTATTTGTATTTTTGGTGGATGAAAGTTTGATAAAAGGGTTGAGCATGTATAAAGTTGATAGAATATTACTAATGATGTAGTAAGCATTCTTTTCATGGTTTTAGAACCTTGTTGCCATTCTAAAGTTATTGACACACTCTTAAATGACCTAGATTTGTTCTATTGTTGTTTCATTGTGGTGAGGCTTGATTGTGATGGAAGAAACATGATTGAAGTGTTGGATTTAACAAATTTGGTCTAATTTGTCCAATTTGAAGAAATTGAAAAATTAGGGTTTGAGACCACTTCCAAATTTGGGGCTTTTCATTTATATGGTGTATTTGGATGTGTATATGATGCATGTAAAATATTGGGTTGATTGGATTTTGTCTTAATGTGTTTTGAACTTTGGAAGTGCAAAATGCACATTAATATGCTTCATTGAGCCTCTCGGCTTTGGGGTTTATTTTTGGCAATTTATGTTGCAATTTGAATTTCAATATGTATGACATGTTAAATTCATATATGTAATGATTTAGAATCATCCAAAATCGTTTTGAACAATTTCGGATTAAAATAAACAAAATGCTTTGTTTAAGGGTAATTCGGTAAATTCACATAAATTTGATTTATAGTGTTTTATTTCATAATTTGATTATTGGATAATAAAATAAATAATTTTATCCGAGAAATAGTTTTGAAATCGGAAAATTTGATTTTCCACTGTTCCGCTGCGTTACCGGATTTCCGCAATAAAACCCCTTCAACTTATGCATACCATTACAGGTTAATACATTGACATACATCAATAGACATTCATATCACCCAATATTTCACTTCATATTATAGTATTACAAAAATTCATACATGTGGCTGTCAATAGACTTAATTATACATGATCTCGAACTTGTCTCAATAGTATCTCTTAATTATCATTGTCTTACCCTAAATATTTCAACCATATATATATATATATATATATACCATACGCGACAGGATCTAAAACATACAATGATGTTTATGAAGATGCACAATGTTCAGATTCAATTGTTCTGTCACTATCAGAAAGATTCCATTGAGGTGTTTTCTTTCTAACAGTAATGGGATTTGATTCTTTAAAAGGGTAAGAAATGTCATTTTCAGAAGCATACATCTCAAACCAATCAAAAAATGTGATGTGTACTTTATGTAGTTCTATAAATTCATAATATGATTTTTGAATTTGTTGTCTTTGGTTTAAGAAATGTTTGAAAAACCAAAGTCTTTTTTCTTTATTTAGATCAGAATAAAAATCGTCATGCAAAGAGGATTTATTTATCTTGAAATCTTTGTGTAGGACATTTATAATATTTTCTGTGACAGCAGAAAATGTAGGAGATGTAGGAGGAGATCAGCTTTAGTTTGTTCATGTTGACTACTAGTATATATAGGATGAGGGATATTAGTAGTATAATCAACAGAACGTATGGAGGAGCTTGGTATATCTGAAGTAGAGAATCTAGGTTGTAGATTTATAACTGACGGAACTTTAGAGAATTTTCTTTCTAAGGAAGAAATACTGGACATAGAGTCCCTATCACTGAATCTAGATGAAGTACTTCTCTTAAAAGACAGTTTGACTTTTCCATCAGAATACTGGGTCACATTTTGTAACTCTGTATTAGGCTCAAGTTGCTTTGGAATTACTGGTTCAGAAGCTCCTTCTAAAATCCATTCATCTGGAAGATTGATATCTTTCCATTGGATAGGTCTGGGGATAACCATGTTAGATTTGGACAGATCAGTCTGTAAGAGAAGAGTTTCATCTCTTTTTGACTGGATCTTATGTTGCGTGTTGAACGCAGAATGCATAGCTTTGTAGGAAATTTTGTAAATTAAGGCAACAGGGATTGATCCTTCAAACATATGGTAGTTATGGGTTTTAATTTGAAGAACCATGCTTTTTAGAATATTTTTATCTTGTAAAGAGATTGTGATGTTTGGATAACAATCGAAAGAGATCGGTCCTTTACAGAGACTTGATTCAATACTACTAAGTAAAGAATCATCAAAAGTGATGAATCTTCCATCTCTTAAAACGGCTAAGATAGAAGTATCTAAGCCTTCTTTTGTAAGGGGCTTTATACCTACTTGGATTAGACCAACATGCACATAATTAAATTTCTTTTCTTTTAAATGTTTTATGGCACTTTCAGAAAATAAATTTATTGTTTCAAAAGGTTTTGTAAGGGTAATATCTCGTTCTTCAGTTTTTATAACATAGTCTGTTTTAAGAAAATCAAGTCTTTTTGTTTTGTAAATTACGTCTTTAGAGATTTTTGGTAATTTCCAGCAGTCAATAGCTTTATTAAAATCTTCAATAATGAGATCTTCAGAGTTCACTATATTTTTTGAATCACTAGTCCTTTCAGTAGAAGAGCTAGAGAGAGAGGATGTTCTACAGAATAGAGACTCCATGAGGAACTATTCCTATACTGTTACTATGAGATTTGCCTACAGGTATGGGTTTACTGCCCTAAACGGAATTCTATCCTTCGACGGGGCTTACAACCAGTAAGAAATTCAGCAAAACACAGAAAAAGTCTAAAAATAATAACAGATGAAATCTTTAAAACAATAATACATGCACATATATATATATATATATGAATGTAAATCAACAATCAAGTACCCTTCGCGTGAGTTACTTACCTGGCTTCGCGAGCACTCCAGGTCCTAGTGAAATCTGTCAAATTGATATTTCGAGGCCATATAGGGACTCCAAACGATCCCACGAATGCGTTGGAATCGACAGAATTCTGATCGAAGCTACTGTTCATAGTGGGTCATTATTCATTGAATCTTTCTTCCTTATTTCCCGTGCAACCATGCACTGAACATAAAATCCACCACTACCTACTTGTAGTACTCTCCGAGAGCTTCGATTTGGCGGGTCGCTCAGGCTGTGAAATGAAACGAGGAGCCGAGATCGATAAACCCATATGCGTGCCTATTTCTTCTTCCTGTCACCGTTGTCGGCTTTGTGGGGGCTGCCGCCGGCCACCACAAGGTGGAGGGTGTGCCCGACAGGTCGCCAGCGTGACCAGCAGCGCAATGGGTGACGTTTTTGGGGGTGTGGGTCAACTTGGAAGATTTGAGAAGTTATGCCATTTTGGAAATTAAGGGAAACTTAAGGGTATTTATAGGAAAATTTTCAAAAATTACAATCTGACCCCCGAAAATTATAATTAGGTATTTGTCATGGGGCTTTCTCGGAAATTCATATTTTTGAAGCCCTTCCGTTGAAAATTTCAAAAAATATTCAACACGAAAATTATTCGTCTCGGGAAAACGAGTCTGATGGTTTAAAAATCAGCCCAATCGAAGTTTGTTTCTATCTTTATAGCTGAAAGAAGAAACTTTTACGTGTATAGCGATATAATCAGAAATCGCATAACCGGTTCTCAGAACCACGCGTTTTCCAACGTGATGAAACTTCACTTTAAAATATTTCGATCTATTTCCCAACATATATACTCTTATTTTCAAATACCATCACTTTCCAAATCCTTAGTTTTAATTCGGAAACCGTCCAAGATTGTTTCAAAAAACTCAGGTTATTACACTATGTGCTCTTAATGTATAATGACAGATGATGATCAAAATGAATCTAATGGCTTAGATAATGGATATTGAGGCTTGATGATCGATTTAGAGGCTTGATGACTTCATGGCCCACACTTGATCGGGAGTCGACAATAGATAAACTTTACTACACGTAAGTATGAATATATGGGTTTATCCGATAATTTATTCTTCGTGTTTGGGGGGTTATGACATCTTGTTAGTGGTTACTCATGATCATTAGGAATTTCGGTTGCAATGAGTTGTGCCGAAGTGATACAAATGTGTTTACATCGACTTATGTCTAACACACGGAGAACCCATGGGTCACACACATTAGCCGAATGATTTAAGAATTAATTAAATTGCTTCGATATATAGTCGTAAGGTAATTTATGTACTTTATCGGTAAAGTGTAAAATATTTTCCGATGAGCACCCGCTTATTCGGGAAATATTCCGGTGATTTTAAAAATACTGTAAATGTGATTTAAGATAAAGATATTTGTGATTAGAATATTAGAATATTATAACTAAATATCTAGATATTTAATTACATTACATATATCAAATTTTGATTTGGACAAGTGTCAAGTTCTTAAGTTTACAAATGTCACCATATGATTTTTCCAAATGTCAAGCTTACATTAAATACATAATATTTGATTTTGTATTTAAATAAATATTTATTTATTTATAAATAAATAAAGATGTCTAAATATTTAATTTACTTTATTATGATAAATTTTGATTTGGCCATTTATTAAAGTATTAAGTTGACATTCGGCACCATGATTTGTTGACAAGTGTCAATATTTTATTAAATCCACCAAATTAGATTTTTGATCAATGGTGTGGATTTAATTTGAAATATTTTAATTATATTATTTTATTTATTTAATAAAATTAAATATTTGATATTTGATATTATTATTTAATATTAAGTAAATTTTATAAAATATCTAATTTTGCTTTATGTTAACCAATTAGCAAGTGACGCTTGATAAGTAAATTATTACTTGCTATAGCAAGTCATTTGAAGGTTAAAAGAAAGGAATATTTCATGATTACTTATTATCAAAAGTCTTGGTAACTTATAACCTTGGTCTTAGGTCATTTTGTGTATGTAATGAAAAATCAAAATACCAAACTTACACAAAGGAAAGCTCACGCCTAAGCATAGGTTGGAGGGGAAAATTATTTTCTTTGAGTTTCATTTGTGTTAGAGATAGAATTTGTAGATGGAAATGAAAAGAAATTGATTTCTTTATGTTTCCTCTTCAAAAGTATAAGCTAAGTCATTTTCCTAATTTGTAGGAAATTGATTCAAGTTAAGAAAAGTGTTGTGAAAATTATTTCACAAGCTTTGTAGATCTCTCAAATAATAAACCGGAAATTCGTCAAGTTGATTCGGGTGTGGATACGATTGGAGGTAACTAGGGAAGGTTCGTTTTCCGGATTAAGCTTACAGGAGGTATATGCGCTATACTCCACTTTATATACATGTGTGTGAGTGTGTGTGTTTCTTTTAATTGGTTAAATAAAAAAAAAAAATTTAAAGCCATCAAGATCAAATATAATCCTCTGCGGGTTTTTTCGCACGGTTCATTCAACGATTGTAATTGCGAGAAGGGAAAATTGTTTCCCCGCTTTCATCTTTCCTTAATATTTTGTGTGCATAAATGTGTGTGATAAAAACACTTAATATATCTTGTACTTGCATCTAACATACATATTTTTGTTGATTTTGATACTTGGTCGCATGTACGAGTTATTGAATTGACGGTCTAGTCTCTGTAATACTATGATCACTAAATAGCGAGACCTTTGACTAAATGACATTATGATATCCCCTCCGAGTAAAGTAAAAAATAAAAATAAATGAGTCTCGAGTACTTCAATTACAGTACTAGAGCTAATATGTCATATTAAAAAGATAAGGGTAAAATCTCTTCACTCGAAAGAGTTTTTATTTATGAGCTCATATTTAGGGGTGAAAATAATATCATGCAACCAATGTTCCTTATTTTCAGGTCCTAGTGGTATTGGGTTTGAACAGCTATTCAGTATACTTGATGTCACATGAGATATGACTTCTTTAGATTAATCATGCTCATAAAATAAGATCTTAAACTTTGAATTATTGTGCACTGATTTTTTATTCACGCAACTTGTTATGCTTCAATGTTTAAGTCATATGTATGCGTGTATTCTTGAGCATGAATGGATACGTTTCATATTATATCATGTTATAAACTGCTGAAAATTTATTTGGGCATCTTTGTAGTTGCTTGTGCTATTTGGAGTCATTTTTATCATGCTTTTAATTTCATGTTGTGTGCATGTTTTCATTTCATGTCATTGCATCCAGTATTTTTTTAGCATTGCATCTTTCATGTTTTGTTTGTTTTTCTTCCCATGTGTTTTTTTTTTTTACTAACTGAGAGGTGATGTTAGTGAGGGGAGGATTTTACATATGACGTTGTTGTTGTTACTAGTCGGTTGGTGTTTTTTTTACCCATTGTCATTTCATCACAAAAAGGGGGCGGAGAATGTTGAGAATGTTTACCCATATGTTTTTATGATGATGTTTTTTATATAGTTCATATACGTGCATCATTTATTACGGTTCTTTATTTCTGCTCTTCCTTTTATAAGACTATTGGATATTAGGTTTTAGATCGAGTCATATTATAATAAGTTTATGTCTTGATAGTTGACAGTTGGCTATTTTATTTTGCATTTATTACCATAATCTTTGTATTAGGTGGTTTAATCATTACTATAAGTTTATATTCAAAGTTAGTTTTAAGACTTTGACTTGTTTGTCTTATAAGTGGAAAACAATACTGGTGCTGGTCCAATAAGCTTTTAGCAAGCTTAGCCTAAAATTAGCTTTCTTTATGGCCTTGTTAAAATGAAAAAAAAAATAAGAAAGAGGTTTTTGGACCTTATTTGATTCTTAATCTTGTCTTAGATAAGGAGTGAGATAACAAAAACAAAGTTTAATTTTAATATAAACGGTTGATTGAGACACCAAATCTAAAGAAATTTTAATTTTTAAGTGTATAATATGATTTTTATATTTTTTATTCTTTATTGACATGACCTAAATTCCTCAAAATTTAATTTTTAAGTATATAATATGATTTTTATATTTTTTATATTTTACTGACGTGACCTATTTTAAGAATTCGCCTAAAGTCTTTAAAATTTAAGACAACTCAAGCCCCTAACCATAATCAATGTAATCATAAGATTCTATACTAGAATGTGCTGATAAACACAAGTTAAATGAACAGTTATTGATCACCAATCAGGCTCATCAACTCATAATCAAATGAATCAACTATTCAAAGGTCACGTCCTAAGTTCTTTGAGAATTTGATAAAGCTTCTCTGGTCAAATCAGCTACTTACATATCCTCATTAAAAAAAAAGGTAGCATTAGATGCCAAAGTTTCATGTGAGGTAGGAATCTTAAAACCCATTGGCGATCTAATCAAACATTTCATTGTCAGAAAATACGTGAAGAGACCAAATTCTTGCCATAGAGGGCATTATTTTACTTAATAGGGTAGGGCGCGTGTTCTTGACTTCTTTAAAACTTTGGACTGATGCTATTCTAACCTCTCATTGCAGTGCTTTTCGTTATCATCTGCTTGGAAGCATTTTTGTTCAAGTGCTTTCTTGAAAACGATAAAATTTTTTTTTTTGAAAGGACTTGAAGAAACATGTGCAGCATTTTATGAAGAAATACAAAATAAATGCTTACTAAGAAGCGATGCCAAATGCTGCTACTAGAAGCTTTGCCAAGTAAAAGCACAAATGCTTCTTTGAAAAGTGCTTTTGATGCAGATACTTTTACGTAGACCAAATTAAGTAACAAGTGTAGATGCTTCTCTAAAAATTGGATTCTCAAATACTATTACTACTAGAAGCTAATTAGCTATCAAGTAAAAGCACTTTTAAAGTACAACTCTGAAATACACACTTAATTTATTGTTCTGTGAGTCTTTCAAGTATAAATAAGAGAACGATCAATTTACACAATGCAGCTAACTTCAGATACAATCACTGGTTAATTTAATGCACAAAAATGTTGCAAAATTTAAGACCACAAATTCCTCCAGGTCCAGTTTCCCCACAACCCAAAATTAAGATAAAGAAAGAGACAATCAAGTAATGGTAACATGAAATGAGTCATTTCAATCTTCAATGGTGGTACGTCCAATTGACATGAAAGGGCACTTTTAAGTTATCACCCTTAAACACACAGCTTGCACATGGTTGGGTTCATCATTTGCTTTTTGAAGCAGAAATCATTTTGTTGGTATAATAGTCAAATCTTCCAAGCAACTTAATCTCCTCACACGGGAAACATCAACTTTTAATATCTTACAATATTTAGTAACTAGTATTTTTACACAGGTAAAAAAAAAATTCATAACATTTAAGTAGTTGTTCATACCAAGAACCCCACTGAATTCTCCATCTGCTTTCCATTTGCAAGGGTCCTACTTCCCACCTTTAGGATAGCTATCCTTTAGCGTGACTGTCCGGTTGAAAACAAGTTTCTCTGGAGTGGAATCCTTATCAACTACGAAGTACCCTGAATTTGCAGATTCAAACGGGTATAAAATGTAAGACACGCACAGAATAAGAAGATGCAAAATCATTATTATGAAAATGCAGTTATGCCACGACGAGTTACTCCAATATCTATACATTTCATGGTTGCAACTCATTCAGGCGTCCAATAAAATCAACAATAGCACATGGGTTTTCTGAGATTACCAAGTCTTTCAAACTGGAATCTGTCCCCAACAGCAGCACTGTGAAGTGATGGCTCTGCGTATGATCCATGCATCACCTCTTTTGAATTTGGATTCAGATCAGAAAGCCAATCATCAAGTTCCACAGGATTCTGAAGCAGTAATCAGATAACTCATTAGAGCTCATAACAATTTCTGGACGAAATGGGACAAAATAAGAAAATTACATAAAGCAAACAATAGCCAACCTCTGAGTTGAACAATTTGTCAAACAATCTGACTTCCACCTTCAGTGGATTGACACCTGGGGAAGGCTCAGCAACCCAGTGAAGAACTCCCTGTGCAACAAAGATAATTTATAAAATTGAATAAACAAAGAATATCCATAGTACTAACATGATTTTCCAACACTCATTATCCACAACCACATTTAAAAGATGAGAAAACCTTTGGTTTAGTCTTTTTGGAAGGATCATATTCGGCCCGAATCTCAAGAATGGTTTCTTTATCATCAGCGAAAATCACTTCCGTGCACTTTATAGGGAATGCATACCTGCATGCACAAAATGTTTCACTATAGAACCAAATTCTGCTAAAATGAATTCAAAAACATGAATTTATATCACAAAAATACATACCTCAGTAGGACAGATTTACCAGGAGCAAGGCCATAATAATCTTTCGAGTCCTTCATTCGAAAATCAGAATGCTCAATGTACACAATGTTCGAAAAGGGAACCTAAAGTGAGCAGAAAATGTGATGGCAGTTAAAGATCAGTTAAGATTGAATCATCAAACATGCAGGCGCAGCACATTCAACTGAAGATGAAAATGCTTATAACAAGCTTGGAGCAAGTCTTGTTATTGATATTCAAAAATCTTTACTAGAAATGACCAAAAAAATACAACGATGAAATTAATATTCTAATCATGAAAAAATTCAACCAAAACACACAGATATACAAGTCTCTTAAAACAAAAAACTGCTGTTCGGTTAGCATGAACCAGAAACTTTTTTCCCAAACCATCAAAAGAAAATATGAGGTCCAACTCTAGAACATATAAGGCAAATCATGTAGCTTGTTTAAATTTAAAAAATCAGTTTCTTCTCGACATATAAAGTTGTAATTTTGCTTATTGCTCAATAATCACCTTGTAGAAAGCTGATGCATCATCTGCTTGAGCATCAGGCCATCTCTTGGCATCAAGATGCATAGAGCCAGATTCCATGTTTGTTATGACCACCTGAGAACACAGAAAATAACTTGAACACTGGAACTAGATGATTCCAAGGAAAGAATAGAGACAAGATGCAGACCTTGAGAGGATTCAGCACAACCATTGTACGAGGTGTTGTTTTGTTTAGTTCTTCTCTAATATGATACTCCAGGCGATCCAAACGAATTAGACTACAATCACTGTACTACATGGAATGTCAAATAATTAGGAAATCAGAGCACAATAAATATGATACAATTATCTTGACATACGAGTATGTAAAATTCAACCTTCGCGTGATTCCAATCCCTCGAACAAAAACATTAATAGAAGTTGAAGTCACACCTCTACGTCTTAGACCAGCTAGTGTCATAAGACGAGGATCATCCCACCCATCAACATACTTTTCTGTCACCAAGAAGTTTAACTGCAACAGCATACAACAATCCATTAACGTCAGATTTATTGTAAAACTACACAATCAAAAACATCCTGAAACTTTTGCATAAAAAATGTCATGTTTGCTCACCTTGCGCTTGGACATTACAGTGTTTGAAATATTCAAGCGTGAGTACTCCCACACATAAGGTTGATAGAGGCCCAATGCATGTAACAACCAATAATAAGAAGCACGCCGTGTCTCAAATTCAAGGGTACACAGCTGCATCCAGCATATTCGTTGATCAAAATATCAAAACGAGCCTTCATAAAATTGACAGAGGTGATTGGCTTTATAGCAGGAGAAACCCTTAAATATTCTCATTTTGTACACAACATCCAAGATGAGGATTGGATCATTTTACATTGTCACTAAAAAGATATGCTCGAACCTTAAAATTTCTAAAATACCAACAAACTAACACTAAGAATATTGTCCTAAAAAAGATGCATCAATAAAGGGAATAGCAAAGGAAGAGTATAACATACCGAATGAGTAATATTCTCAATAGAATCCACAATGCAGTGAGCATAATCATAACTTGGGTAGATACACCACTTGTCACCGGCATGTGGATGAGGAGTAAACTGATACAAGAGAATGTTAGGCCACTAAAATACGAGGATCTGCAAATGTTAAAGATAATGAAAGATAATCACATTATAGTGCATACCTTGATTCGATAAGCAATGAGGTCATACATGTTAAAATTATCACTCTGCATGTCCTGTTTCATCCTAAGTGTTGCTTTGCCTTCTTCAATTAGGCCATTTCTCATATCTTCAAATAGTTTCAATGACTCTGCAATTGGTCTATCCCTCCACGGGCTATTCATTTTATTTTCCCTGTATTCCTTGATCTCTTCGGGAGTCTAGAAGAAGTAATCCAATGTTAAAATCAATTTAACAATACCAATAGTGTGAATGCAAAGCCATAAGTCCTAAGCCAAAATAAAGATGACCATTTTTCCTACACTTTCCTTATCAAAATAAGAATTTGGAAATCAAATCACCACAAATAGATAATATCCAAATTTAACCTAGCCCTACAAAAGTTGGAAGGTGTAAAAGATGGTGCTTTATAAGGGAATCAAATGGAAGAGGATGAATTACTCGTTAAAATGTCATCACAATGAATATATTAATATTTGTATACCTGATGATCAACATAGGCATGACCCCTCCTTATCAGCTCCACGGCTAATTCATATAGTTCTTGGAAATAGTCACTGGTATAAGTGATCTGGCATAAAATTCAGCAGGTTTCAGGTGTCTGGAAAACTAAAGCACACAGCATGTATATGCCATTGCCATTAAGAATGATACCTTGAATGGCTCCCAACCCATCCACCGAACTATTTCTTCAATATGGTCAATATATTCTTTCTTTTCAGCTTCAGGGTTTGTATCATCATATCTGAAAGTGCCATAGATGATAGATCAGTAAACAAACTCATCCCTTTCCATTGACGGAGAGGAGATAGCAGTCCAAATTTCAGATGCAATACCAAAGATTAAACCAAGCCAACTCAATCTGACTTCCTAAGGAATGAGCCAAAGAAATAGAAACAGACATGTACTAACTAGAAATCACTAAAATGATAATGAATTGATCAAATCGTGGTACAACAGTAATTGATGAGATTTCTGATGAAACAATAAATAAATGTAGACAGAAATTCTACAATCTTATTGGCTCTAATATATAAGATAAATGTAGGATATAAGTAATCTGGAATGTTGGCAGTTCAACTCCATTTTTCAATTAATAGATGCTTTATGGTTTAAATACTTCCTTTACAAGGCGTCCTCCATTTGATTACATTTCCCTTCAAAAATCCAATAGTTTTGATAAAAGAAAGGATGAAGCTTGTCCGAGATAAAAAATTTCCTAAGTGAGATCTACTTTCTGGGGCACATAAAATTATTATTATTTCAAATTTAAAATTGCATGAATGGAGCCAAACCCCCTCCCCACCCATGAGAGTAAGGCTCAAACCCCTTGTATCACCCCAAGCGGTTTTACTTATCAACTAGTAAGTTAACATCATACGATTGTGTTAACAGCTGAATTGGAAAACTTCTTCTGAGGGGCTACACCAGTGTCAAACCTAAAATCCGTGAACAAGCGAGTAGCAGGGGTAATGAATATAAACAAGGGACCCAGATTTTAGGAGTTAGAGTACGAGAATAAGAAAAGTTAATCTCCCTCTCTCTCTTACACAAAGCATTCATGAACATGAGCAAGCACATCTACAACCAGCAATTATCTCATAAGGCATAACATGACCAAAATGTCCAAATTATAAGAAGGATTCAACATTTGAACATATTGATAATATCAAAAGATACCCAACAACATCAAGATGGAAGAAGTGAATTTGTATGCGGACACTTCATTCAACCACTGATGTCCCAAAAAGTGTTTTAACTGCAGCAGCAGCCCCTCAGTCTCCAGAGTCAAGGCTCCCATAATTTGTTCGCTCTAATACTGAAACCACATTTATATATTATGTGCTGTGAGCCTGTGACTAGCTACATCCCCAACTCCTTTAAGGACATAACATCTGTGAGTAATACCGACACTACATTTCTTGATATATTATGTGCAGTAACTAGCTACATCCCCAACTCCTTCAAGGACAAAATATCTGCGAGTAATCTGTCAAGATCAAGTCTTGCTAGATAACAATGAGGAAATATTTATTTTAATTATTGTCTGGACAACTGGTCCACCTAATTTTTTTTATTATTAACAAATTATGTAAAAATAAAATAAAAACCAAAAAGGATGAAAATCTGATATTAGAAACGGTGGGACATCCAAAGATGTTGCACCCTGAACATTACAATTACTGCATATATATTATGCAAATGAGTAAATTTGGAAAATCAAGAAAAAAAAAGTAAAAAACTGGTTATATATTCTCAAAAGACCCAAAAAATGTCCTGACTTTGAATATAAAATGATATACAGCTGCACATATAATCAAAGAAACATATGAGAGGAAACTCACCTTAGGTAGCAACATCCACCTCTCTCTTTTGCCAAACCAAAGTCAACAAACATTGCCTGGAAAAGCAGAATAATATTAGGAATCACCATGCTTCAGGCAATTAGTTCCACAAATCTTATTCTCTTTTATTTTTTCCACTTCAAGTCGTCTCAGCCTCAAATACATGAAAACAATCACCTTTGCATGACCAATGTGTAGATAACCATTTGGTTCAGGTGGAAAGCGGGTAAAGACTTTACCCCCAGTCTTTTTCAAGTGCTTGTCAAGCATCTCCTTCATATTGCAACACCTCAACATAGAGCCATCGCTGAAGGGTATTTCAGTATGCACCTGATGATCCACAAAGGAGTTACCTTAAAATGTTATCAAAATCACATCTGCAAACGCAGGATCATAAACCAGTGCTTGAGCAACAAACTCATTCGTAACCAACAGAATGGGCACAGTTTCAATGTTTGCAAGTAATAACCTAATTTCACCATTCTTAAACTTTTTGTTACTCTTTTCCTTTTCAACTTCATATTGGTTTTTTCCCCTTTCTCTTGTATTTATTTTTCAGTAGTTCAACAATCATCAATTTCAAGCAACTATGGTAACAGTGAAATATCTCTATATCTAGTTTTTTTTAATTACCCTGGTAACAAAAAACGAGACGGAAAACCCTGGCACGATTGCCATCATCATAATATTAATAATAAATATTAAACAAAAAATAAACGGAGCATGAAATATATGAACAATATATGTAAAGGCAGATAACCAAATTCACCTGGATGTTATCTTCAGGTCGAGGGAATATCAAATATGGATTAAGATCTTCTTCAGATGGCTGCACCGGAGCATCACTTGCGATTATTTTATCCTACGGAGAACAATAAGTAGAAAAAAGGATTAAGGTTATAAATCCATTTACCAGAAAAAACAGCCAATATCCAAAATACATTAAGCATGTAAAAGTCCTCACCTCAACTTTTGCAGGCTTCTCTTTCTTCTCCTTCTTTTTTGAAGGCTTCTCATTATCTGCTGCTGTCCTTTCACCAAGTAATTCATACATTTTAGCATCTATGAGTTGCTGTTAAGGAAGAAGACAAGAATCAGAGAAACATCAGAAGGAGATATCTATATTCACTTGAAAATTAATCATACAGATTCTAACTACTAATTTTCACAGCACAAAACAAATCACCTTGACAATCTTGGGATCAGCCCATGGAAGTCTCTTCCGGACATGCGCAAACAAATCACCCACTAGAAAATAATTGAATGACAAGGAAAAATGTTCATCAGACTCTATGAGTGAGTTGAGAGGAAAAAGAATAAAAATCAAATATCACAAGCATGTGGTTACAATCACATGAACAGATTAAAATGAAACAAGCCATCAGCTTGTTAAGCAAAAATTTTGATTGGTATAAGACACTAAAGTACACATTTAACTGAAAAATCAGAAGACAAAAAAAGACAAGCAAAGGACACAACTGGCCCTGCTTGTTGAGCACTAACATATCACGTCTCGGCGTGTGCTTGTGAATATAAACTATAGTATATTTGTGTCCATGTGGAGGTGCCTGCTATGTGTGTAAGTCAGATAAGGTGGTTCATTACCCAACAACTCCACCTCTCCCCCTTTCAATCCCCTTCCCCTGACTGTTTGTGAGTGGAAGAAATTATAACTTGTCTAACATTGACAAAAAAAAATCCCCTCCTTATCTCTATCTTACTTGTAGCCACACATACATTTTATGCCAGACCATGATACCAGTACAGCATATCAGATCTAAAACTGATGCTAACGAACATGCACCAAGAACATAAAACTTTTGAGTTTTGATCCAAATTATGATTAAACATGTCATATCATAATTGAAGTGAAGTTATTCCAAAATAATAAGAATAAAAAACTGACCATTAGTTCGATAACGCAGCTCCAAAATCGAGTTCTTGTTCTCTTCAAATACTTCATTAACAGTCCGTTCAATATCTTCTGTGGAAACTTCAATTCCTGTTGAGTTAACAAGTAAAATGGAGTAAACAACGCCTACAACTCTAGAAAGAAATGTTGGAAATAAAGCAAATCCAACAAACATTTAAAGTGACAATCAAATGATGTTAAACAATAAAAATAGCATTGCAATACTAAGTAGAATATACATGCGTCATTCCATCCAAGAATGCGATTGCAGAAATTGCAAAACACTGCATTCATTAAACAGTGTGTTAGTAGGAGGGCTCATTTCATCATACCAACACCGCAGGCTTCTTCAAATTCATCCACTTTAAAATTTTCAGAGCCAATACTTGCAAAAAATGAGCACGCCGCTTCTAACTGTGCTGGAGTTTTAATCTGCAAGTGTGACATCGTAAGCTAAAAGACAACACCCAAAGCCTTTTTTTTTTTTCCAGTAGCAATTCAAACTCTAATTTCACTACCAAATAAAGAAAACCAAAGCATATAACCAATCACTCTAAGATGAGATTGTGTAGCCAACCTTTGAGGAAACAATGTACTGCAGCAAAGTTGGACGATGTACAAGTGAATTTGCTGGGTACTTCGTAGCAACCTGTCATCAATACGAACACACACAAAATAATAAAATAAATAATCAAACAAAAAAAATGGGTGCCTAGATTTATCTTATGACTGAAGAGGAAAAATTCCAGGATAAATGCAAATTCAAAAGCACAATAATTTCTCTGGGGTAAATGAAAATTCAAAAGCACAACAGTTTCTCTCATCTATACAAGATGAACAAACATCAAGTAAATATTTATCTTCAAGCAACATCAATTCAAAGAACAAAAAAATTATTCAAGACAAATGTTATGCTAAAGTAAATTGACAAACAAATAACTTACCGTGTAAAGCAAATTCCCTATCCTGCGTTCACATCCGTCAGTAACAGCGGCCTGAAATTAACATTAAAAATAAATAAAAAATTGCAAGCTGTCAAAAACGAACAAAAAAAAATACGAGTTAAAAATTCAAAAATGCATCCAAAATATCTGTCAAAATTAACTGACTTTTTTGTACAAGTAAGATCAAAATTAACTGAGTCCAGCAAACAGGATGCACAAAAGATAAATCAAACAAAAGGACAAAAAAAAAAAAAGGAACCTCGTGAATAACGGCGGTCAGATTGGTGGTGACTTTATTGTTGGCGATGGTGTTCTTGGCCGTCCGGTCATCGAGGCCGATTTTCAAGAACAGCTCGATTATTTCGGTTTTGTCGTCTTTAGAAACCCCAACCATTGTCATTTCTTTGCGGTTTCTTATTGAAGAATGCGTCGTGCTTAAAACCCTAATAAAAGTTAATTGGAAAGATGATGGAATCAGCGTGCGTTTTACTACTTGTTGTCAACTGATGAAGAGACAGAATCTCAATTTTGTGTGTGGAGCTCGAATCTAATGTTTAAAGGCAACGTGTGCGTGCGACAGATTTTTATTTGTATCAATCAGCTACGCATTTGAGATTGGGTCCGCTGTTGACCCAACTTGGGCTCCAAGGAAACGGAAATAACTTGGACCATTTTTCCTTATTATATTTTTTATTACATATATGCCCTGTTTTGTGTCTTTTGAGTGTAGAGTGGTTTTGATGTTGTTCCAATTACGTGGCTTGATGATATATGATTTAAGATTTTATATTTAGGTTTTGAGTTTGAATTCAGATAGTGCATTTTTTATAAGAGTATGTGACAGTCGGAAGTTTTACATGCTCCGCTTAAGCCCAAAAAAAGTGGTTTGACGGCGGAATTTTCAACAATTCAAAAAAAAAAAAGTGTTTTTGATGTTGTATTCAAGTGGCGTGGTTTGATGGTGTAGGATTCATGATCTTATCTTGAGGTCCTGTGTTCGAATACAGAGAGTGAGTTTCTTGTAAAAGTCTGTGATAATCGGAGGTTTTACCTGCTCCGCTTAAGCTTGGAAGTGATGGTTTGACGGCGGGATTTCCAACGGTTCCAAAATATATATATATATATATATATTTTTTTTTTTTTTGATGCTAGGCGGTTTGTTTTTTTTATCCTAAATCTGAATAGATTTTAAATTGATCAATTTTATAAATAATTTATTTAGTTAAAATTTAGACAGGAAAATCAAAAGATTTTCCTGTAAAATTGTCTTACTTGTGAGCTAAGTAAATGAATCTGAAGTTGATTTTTTTAAAAGAAAAATTATATAAATGTCATATTATTCTATAATTTTTGGAAACTTTATATTACATAATTAGTGAAATGTATTCCTTTTATGTTTTTTTTTTAAAAATAAATTATTATGATTAATATTAACCCATAGGCAAGTGTTACGATATTGATTATTTAGAATGTAGTTTTTTTCAAAAAAATATTTTATCACACCTTGTCAATACTCAATTGGTCAAACGAAAAATCACTTAGATTTATTTGTTATATTATCTCGACATCCATATTATTTATTAATTTTACACCATTTAAAATGAAAATTTTGGAATAATTTACAACCAATAAGTTGGAACCAATGTAACCCCTGTATTTAGAATATTAAATCCTGTAGTATGATATTGTTAATACTTAATAGCATTTTGAATATTATTGTATGCACAATTACTTGTTGATAGCATTTTGATTATTAATCTGTATACAATTTATTGTTCGTTAACTTGTTTTTGACCCGTATTGTTGTGGTTTTTATTTTGAAATAAAAAATTTGCATGAATTATTCATATTTATAGATATGTATATATTGTTTGTAATTATTTATTTATTTTTAATAATTTTTTATGCATAACTAAAGATCTTAAGATAATTTTTATTTTTCATGCAAACTTGTACTATATGTGTTTCAAATGAAAGGATTATTTGAGATAATTTGATGCTGATGAATTTTAAATTATTTTGTATATAAATTATTGGGGTTTTTTATATTGTTGGTGGTGGTTTTTTGTTAAGCCCTTGACCTAGGGGAGGTCGAAGGGTATAATAGTAACACAGCTCAATGGAGAGAAAAGTGTAGACATTACATTTTTATGCATAGCCCGATAATAAATCTCTTATGGGATCACCCTCTGAAATTTGGAGAAATTGAAAGATGAATGCCAGGAATGAAAGAAACTTCAGAGAATCCAAAAAATATAGGCAAAAACCGGTCGGACATCACCTATGTCAACCATACCTTCTCTCCAATCATAAAATATGGTTGGATATACCTTGAAAACCCTAAATCTGGTCGGACAAATAACAGCCGTCATTGAATAAGTAGATTGTCAGTTACTGAAGACACGAGATATGATTATGGCCATCC